>BQNB010010077.1:0-79736 GCA_026074375.1 Tanacetum coccineum
TTATTTGGATAAATAGAAGACTTCTCTTTTTGATCAATAAATAATGCATGGATATAAAGTAATCCATGCCCGAGAGAACTTAATCACCCGTTGTTAGGAACAGCCATCTTTTTGGCGACGTGCTTTCCTCATTTTGAAAACCGGGTTGCATATCAGAAATAATAGCAAGCCATTTTTTGACATGTTTTGAAAAACATTTGAAACTTCTGTTCGAACTTTATTTACAGCACCGTGTCATTATTGAATGGCATTTCTAATGCCGTAAATATTATCAATGCCAAAAGACATGTCATGAAAAACATATTTTTGGTATTTTTTTTGTATATTATTCCATTTAAGTTGATGTGGACCTGAATACCGAAATGAAGATGTCATTCTGTTCGTTGTAGAAGTCTGCAGTCAACGTCTCTTAAACTTCCACTACCAAGGCTTTCGAGGCTACTGAATATTCGTCTTATTTTGTGCAACCTCATCATGAAGCTTTGATAGCTTCCCTAATATTTTCCTAACAAGTACATAATGATTAAAAACAAGAACTTCCACGAAGCTTCCAATGCTGATGATGTCTTTAGTGGCCTTAGATCTACTTGAAGGCTGAAACTTCTTCATACACTTCTGGTCATCTCGAAGTTTCTGAATTAGCTGCATGTATTGAAAAACTTCATTTTCTTGCACTTCTGGTCATGTCAAAGTTTTCTAGAATTTGCTTTTTATTTGACTTCAAGTCTGCACTCAACTATGAATCATCTTTGTAGTACCTTGTAAGAGAAATACTGTAATAGGCACGAACTAAGTAACCCATGCACTTCTGGTTAAGGAGAAGCTTCTGAATTAGTTCCCCCCTAATTCATGCCACATATTCTTTATTTAGAAGCTTTCATAGCTTCCCCCCAAACAAGCAATCCTCTCTTGAGCAGTTTCACAGCTTTCTTACAAGCTTAGAATGATTAAGTACACAGCAAAATAAGTAGCAAACCACATCAAATATTACTGCTCCTTTTAAAAAATAAGCATAGTGATTATCTGTTTGGGGAATCATCAAATAGATCAGCAACGTATCTTCTCAACTTGAAAAATTCTTCTCACTTTTCTTCCCGCTGAAAGCTGAAGTAATGCATACCAAAAGTGTCAAGAGATCAGTTCCCCCATGTATTTGAAGTGATGCAATCAGTCTCATTATATGAAGCCCAAAAACCCGAAGAACACACTCAATCCCATCAATAAGGTCGAAATTGTAGCATCAAAATCAATTAAGACCCGAATATGTACTTTTCTCCCTTCAGGAACCTGCAGATGAGAATTGCTACACCAAAGTCAACTAAGCCCCAAGTGTAAGCAATTTATCCCGTATGTAGTCGAGATGATAACACCAAGATAGTACCATAAAAACAACTAAGTACCGGATGTAGTCAAAAGGATAACACCAAAACAGTACAGTAAAACCGAGTAAGTCCCGAATGAGCACATTTAAATTGTTTCACCAAAGTAAACTAAGTCCCGAGTGAAAGCAATTTATCCCGTATGTAGTCGAAATGATAATACCAAGACTGTACCAAAAAACAACTAAGTACGGATGTAGCCGAAATGACAACACCAAAACTAGTTACTATAAAAATAAAGTACGGTCCAGGATGAAACAAATTTAAATTGTTTCACAAAGTCAACTAAGTCCCGTTGTGAAATCAAAATATTCCTGTATGTAGTCGAAATGATAACACCAAGACTGTATCATAAAAACAACTAAGTATCGGATGTAGTCGAAAGGATAACACCAAAACGTTACCTTTAAATATCCAAGTTCGTTTTCCGGTATGAACATATTTCTTCCTGCTAGGATACTGACTAATGGGGAATCGTTCATACAATTGTGTACTCTTTATCATCAGAGAAACGGTTTCTTACATCTCTTCCCCTACGTAGTTGGAATAATACACCAAAAGCCACGAGTTACAACACTGATTATCTCTGCGGTTATGACTTATGTCTTCCCGGAATGACCTCAATTAAGAAGAAGGTATGAAGTTCGTCACGTCACGTGTACTCATTGTACGTTCAGATGTATGTCTCCTTCCCCCTTGCTGGTTTTGATACCTCAGAATCAGCAACACATTGTACGCACATATACTTGAAATTTTATAAGAAGAATGAAATTAGCTCAAATGTATCCCGTGAGAATCAACTGCTGATCAAATCTCTACACATAAACTCTCTATGACTATCTTTACCAACCTCTTTGTAGGCTATTTGAAGTGACCACTGATGGAATAAACCCGATATACCAAACTTGAAACTGAAGTAGAATTCCTCGTTCTTGTGACTTAAGCTTGCACTAATGTTGGAAGAACGGTGTAGAGAATTTGTTCTCCAAGCAAATCTCTTAGTACTCAATACCCCACCAAAGTATGAGACTTTCATCACTTCTTTCGATTATCCACAACGTCTTCAGCATGTGACGCTGAGTACTACAACGTAACTTTTTTAAGTGATAGTTATCCAGGTCTTCAACCATCCACCCTGACTTTTGGAAACTAGATAAACCAAGTCTCCAACTTAAATCTTAAGCACGAGCAAGTTATCATTGAAAGTCATGCAACCAACCACCCCGACTTCAAGATAAAATAAGAACACGCCTTTGTGAAATCCAACTTCAATCTCAAATAAGTGATACCAAATCAACTCCGTAGTCACTTAGAAAAATTAATGTCAAATTTAGCCATTAAAATTTTAAGCTCCATGATTCTTTAAAAAATTATTGATCCCGGTCTCGTCTCATAAAACTAGTCACTTTGTCACTTTTAAACCCCAAATATACTTCATAGCCATTACCAATACCAGAATTAAGCTTGTACACCAAATTGTTTAGCAAAATTCGGATGTAAATGCAAATTTTTACCCTCTTAAACATCACCTGATAATTATTGTTTTTTTAAAAACAATGCTTCCTCAGATAACACCATACCTATAATTAATAGCCCATTTAACATCAACTTTGGCCAAAAAAACAACATGTAATCACCAGCCCATCCTAACCACGAATTAGCCCAAAGTCTTTACACATATCTTCATAATTCACATATCATTAGGCTCAAGACAATCAATAGTACACGGTCCAAATTGTCATCACACGCAGCCCATCTATTTGTGTGACTGCCTGGTTAGCTAAAACCTCACCAGCCTACACCAATAAATACTGGCCCAACGCCATCATTGTGTGAGATCCAAGTTACCAGCTCAAATTGCAAATCTTGGCCCACATCATCATAGGAGTACTGGCCCAAATCACAATAATCATAGCCGATCCATATATTAAAATTGTTATAACTGGTCTGTTATCACAAATAACTGGCCCATGTCTAAAAATTGGGGATAAAAGTCATCTGAAACCCAAATATAACTCACAATTTACCCTAACCCTAATCCCTTTATCAAACGCACCCATCATTATCTCAACATACGCAGTCAACACCTCTGAGTCATTTCAATCAATCCAAAAACGTATCTACACCATATCTCCTACCTTCCTTTCTCAACATATCTTATATACAACAAATCAATACATCAAGAAATCAAACTCAGTCACATATGTTATGTCTTTCATTTAATCATATTCATCATGCCGAATCAAAGCCACCACAATAGTCATTCATCCGGTTTCGACAGCCACACAACCAGAGTACTAATGCATGGTTTCAACTATATGATGTGGCTTTAAGATCCATGTAATAAGGGTCTCGGGTAGGTTTGAAAGTATGATTTGATTTGAGATTTTACAACAAAAAGAGGATAGATTATAACATCGTTGTTATAGGTCTATTTTCAATTTCAAATAGTAAAAAGGGTAATACCCAATAGAGATCGATAATGAGATCACTTTCGTGTGTATGATCTTTTGATGGTCTTGAACGAATTAAGACACACAAAGGTAGAATCTGAGATCAAGTTTACTGTTTATGATTTCAATTTGAGTGTTGATTTGTAGTGGATGAGATGATGTATTGACGATGGGAATAGGTTTAGTGTTGTTTGGATTTGTTGGCTGACTTGTGATGAAGTTTACTGTTTATGATTAGATTTGGATTTGTTAATGATGTTGGTTATTGAGTTGGTGATTATGAGGTTAATTGTTGTTGTTGGTTAATTGATGAAGTAGTTGTGTTGATATAGATCGAGTTTGTCTTCTTATTTATACATGTATGTCATTGTGATACCTTGACTCAGACTCGTTGAGTTGACCCAAGTCAACTCGGTAAATACCGATTTGACACGGTTTGGGCAATGTAAAGCAACTCTCAACACACAAAACGCAATCCTTTTCTTGCTAGTCAAAACGCAGTCAGGTGTTTTAGACAAAATGCAAGCTTTGTTGAGATTTGGGCAGCATAACGTTTAGATTTACTATGAAAAAGGGTCTTCAATATACCAAAACGCAACACCAAAACGCAGTGAGAGGCAAAACGCAGTGAGAGGCAAAACGCAGTACCAAAACGCAACCTGTAAATTTTGTACTTTTGTACTTTTTTCCTTAAAAACCAGATCTATGTTTTTCTTCTTTTGGACAACTCGCTATGAAGAACCCCATAACCCAGATCTGCATATCTTGGTAACTTTTGGAAGATAAAGTGAACAAAAAAACTTAGTAAAAACATAAGACAAACTGCTATACTAGCAGATTCAAACAACAACAAAAAAAAATAATTTGTGGCTTTTTCATCATAATAAGCCCACGAAATTAAGCCCAATTAAACAGACATACTCTGTTGTAAATCTCGAACACAACACAAAAAAAATAATCATGAATGAACAGTAACCGAGTATGAACAGTAGATGAACAGTGAATGAGACATGAACAGTAAAACGATGTGACAAATTTAATGATAAAAATGACAAGACCAACCAGACCATAGATCGTAACCCCGCCCAAGAACGCAACCGAGGCTCTGATACCAATTGTAATATATAAATAATTATAGATCCGGTTGGTGTTGTTAAGGTGTCGGGTGGCCGACCGGAAAACCAGCCGACCACCACCATGGTGGTGGTGGTGAAAGACTTAGAGAGAGAAAGTTAGAGAGAGAGAGGATGGATAGAATATGTATGAAAAACACACTATTAGTGTGTGTCAAATGATTTCTTCCAACACCCTCTTTATGTGTGGAGAGTGTTTAAATATGTCTTACAAAATGCCCCTAAAATGGGCTATGGTGTGGGTTTACAGTGGGTAAAGACCCGGCCCAATACCATAAATCATACGATTACTAACAAAACTACGAGCTATGCTAAGTATGAAAATACATGGGGTGACCGAGCCTTTTTCTTAATCCTAACACCTTCTTTCTGCTAGCATGTAAAACTCAGTACCATCTTCTAGCACCAAGATATGAACTCTACAGTTTTCATAGAAATTCCAACTCCTAAGAATCCATTCCTCTTGATTCTTCCAAAGATCATCATTTGCATTTTCCTCAAACATAATCCTTAAATCACCCCAAAGAACTAGATCAATTCCTTCTGGAGTTGTTGTTACAAACCTCTGCATCACTAGACTATGTAATTCAATGAAGTCCAATCGATCAAACCTCGAAACCATTTCAATGAAAGTCTTGATATATCTTGAACTTCCATCAGCTCTAAAAACTCTGTAATGGTTATGAGGTTCTCCATATCTATCAGTATGATAAAATTTAGATTCCAGTCAACAATTGGATACCTCTTGTCAAGAACTTCATAATTAACTTCTCTTTCGTCATCATGAACTATATTAAGAAAAGCTTTTAGTTGCTCTTCCTCTTCAAGATTAGCATCAGTCTTTTGCCTTTTAGACATCCTTTTCATCCTTGATTATGCTTTTCTCTTCTTTGTAATGTCCACACCTTTATTAGTGCTTTCACCTTTAGCTTTCTTGTTTATATCTTCAATCTTAGTACTGTCAGGTTCATCAAGTAACTTCTCTTCATGTACACTAGCTACCTTCTTATTCATCTTTTGAATCTGTCTTTCATCCTCCTCAGACCTAATAGGCATAAAATTTGTAGCTCTTTCTTGTTCCTTGATGTATAGAGCCTGAATCTCTTCAAAAGTCCTTTTGTTCAATTGACTGTGTTTAAATCTACCTGTATGTTTAAGGTAGGTCATCATCAGACTTCTTAGTTGTGTTCTTGTTGGAGGTTTGTTCCTGATAGCAGCAGCTCTTTCTTCTGCAAGTCGCTTCTTTCTCCTTTCAAAGAATTCTGCTAATAACTTTGCTCTTTCATCCACAGTGTACTTCTCCTGTTCTTCATGAGTCCATCTGACAGCTAATTCATGATCAGCATATATTCTTGCTTGAACTTCATCATATAAATTTGCAATGTAATCCATAGATGCTTGTTCTTGTCTCTGTCTTTCCCTTTCCACCTCTGCTTGCCATTCTACTTCCAACTTTCTGGCAACCTCTTCATCTCTAGCAACTTGAGCAGCATAAAAATCACTTTTAGTCATCTTCTTTGCAGGCTCAGGTTCTTCTATAACACTTTTGCCTTTATCTTTAGGATCAATTGTTAGAAGTGGCTTCAGGGTTAAGACTGATTTTGCAGGTCTGACTAATTCCTCTGTATCTTTGAAAGCAACACCTTTAGCTTTGTCATCTTTCATCTTAACCATGGTGTCTTCAAGGGTCATCTCTTCATCATCAAAGATTGTTGTGGTTGTTGGAGGAGTTGTTGGATCAGCAGTACCAACTTCTTGCCTAGCAGTATCAACATCTGGCCTAGCAGTATCAACTTCTGGCCTAACAGTATCAACTATGCTACCTCCCTTTTCACCACTTCCCTTGTCCTCAGCAATTACTTTAGTATCAGCATCCAAATTAAGCTCCTCAGTCTCATTGCTTTGCCTCCCCTCATTAACAGCTTCCTCTGTTTCCATGTAATCCATACCATAAGCTAAATCCACATCAAGGTCATCAAAGGTACTGTCATCCAAAGTTGGTCCAGGTTTGGCCTTTTTCCTCCCCTGTTTGGATACAAACTCCTTCTTTCTCAACTTTTTCTACATGGATAACCTTGACACACTTTTTAACCATGCTCTGTGGTGTGAGATGACAGGCTTACTCTTCTTCTCCAGCTTCTTGATTCTTGCTTTCAATTTAAGGATCTCTGCTGCCTGAGCATCCTTGAAAGTCTCCAAAGCTAGAATCCTGTTTGACAAGTTAGTGCAAAGAACAAATAATTCATCTAGGTTCAAGCCACCCTCAGCTCTATCAAATGTAGGACCACCTAAAGAAGGACTATCAGTAGGTATCTGAACCTGATCCCCTTGACTTCCACTAGTGCCCTCTATGTTTACCCTAGGGACTTGGGTAGTGTCATGTCTAGATGATGATTCAGTCATAGGGTGTTGGTCTCCTATACTATGTTGAGTAGGAGAGGGTGTTGGTTGGGGTTCAGTGGGTTGTTCTGAACCTTCACCCTCATCTACTACTGTTGGAGTCAGCATATTAGGAAACAAAGGTGTAACATGGCCTGAAAAGTGTAGTCCTTTCTTTGTCATATTAGTAAAAACCTTTTTGGTAAGGACTGGTATTGGAAAATTATCCAAAGAGACAGGTAGGTTTGAAAGATGGTTATTTAAAAACACTTGAACAAATGTTGGATACATTAAGAATTTCTTCTTGGCATCTAAGTTCCTAATCATACCCTTAAAAATCATCTTAGAAAAATTAAATTTTCTATCTGTGGCTAAACAAATCATTACATATGCAATATTTGTGGGAAATTGATCCCAAGAAGTACTTTTTGAACTAAGGCAGTGTATTAGGGTATGAATTAGGTACTTCCATTGTGGGGAGAAGAGAGCTTTTTGAAAAGTAAGAATTGTTAAATCTCCCTCATACCTCATCAATTGAAGGTTTTCATAAATCTTTGAATTTGTACAACCAATTCCATCTTCATCATTAAATAGAAGATCTCTTCTAATTGATGCTTCAGAAATTGATACAGCCTTGCCATCAACTTTGGCTTTAATATAACTAACATTATTGACTATTTTGGAAGTAGCAGTGTTCCAAAACTGTTCAATAAGGGAAGTAGAGACAGTATGACTTACATTGAGAGAGTAGTAAATCGAGCTTCTTGTAAGGAAGTCTACTATCTCATGGAATTGAGTATTTTGTTCAGTTTTCTCTAAATACACAACCATGTTATGCTTGGGGCAAGATTCAAGAGCAGCCATTGATAAGGAGAAGTGTAATTAAAGTTCTGGGATATGTTCGAGGGTGAAAGTAGGTGTATTTGGTAGAGTTAATTGAGATAAGAGAGAGTTTATAAGGTTTGCAATTTGACCGACTGAATAAGATTTAAACTTATCTTGAAGAAATCCTATGAATTTATAGAAAGATCAAGAAATCTTCAAATAGTCAAACCCTATAAGCTATAAGCAAGGCAAGTTGGCGGAAATATCGCAACGGCTATATTAAAATAAGAAAATTCTGTTATGCCTTGAACAGTACTAACGGTCACCTAGCAGTACTAATGTTAGCCTGGCAGTACTAAGTTTTGGCCTGGCAGTACTAACTTTTGTCTACCAGTATTAACCAAAACTGGCAGCACTAAGTAACTTAGTACCATATGAAGCCCTCAATCCTCATTCCAAAGAACATAATAAACCCCAAATAATCATCATATCATCCACAATCCTCAATCCTCATTCCAAAGTACTAATTTTAACTTACACCATATTGCCTCCCCTAAACTAATGCAGCTATTGGTTGAGCATTCCAATGTTAACAATCAAGAAATTGAACCTGCTAACATCAAAAGCTTTGGTTAAAAGATCAACCACATTAGCATCAGTATGAATCTTTAGCACCTAGATGAGCTTTTTCTCATGAGCATCCCTAATGAAGTGGTGCCTAATCTCAATATGCTTTATTTTAGAGTGAAACACTAGATTCTTTACAATGCAGATTGTGCTTTCATTATCAATGTAGATCTTTGTGTTCATAAAATTGAACCCATAGTCTAACATTTTATTCTGAATCCATAATACTTGCCCACAGCAGTTGGCAGCAGCAACATACTCTGCCTCTGTAGTAGAAGTAGCCATAATTTTTTGCTTCTTACACTGCCATAAGATAATTGACAACCTCCTGTTGTGGATTTCCTGTCAAGATTTGCTCCAGCATAGTCACTGTCTGAATAGGCTTCCAGATCAAATGAGGACACTTTAGGATACCAAAGGCCTAGTTTGGGTTTGCCTTTGAGGTACCTAAAGATCCTCTTCACAGCATTAAGATGTGAGGTCTTTGAAGTTACTTAAAACCTAGAACAAGCACAGATTGCAAACATAATATCAGGCCTAGAAGCAGTCAAGTACATTAAAGAGCCAATCATGGATCTATAAAGATGTATATCCACATCAGTAGCTTCTTCATCCTTGACCAAAGGATTCTGGGTCTCAATTGGAGTACTAGCAAACTTCACACTCATATAATCAAACTTCTTCAGGATCTCTACAACATACTTATCCTGACTTATGAAAATACCATCTTCTTTTTGCTTGACCTGTAATCTAAGAAAGAAGGTGAGCTCTCCCATAGAAGTCATCTGGAATCAAATCTTCATCAATGCCTCAAAATCATCACACCAAGACTTCTTTGTAGAACCAAAGATAATAACATCTACATAAACCTGTACCAACATGATATCATTCTTGTCCTTCTTGATGAAAAGAGTCTTGTCAATGGTTCCTCTTCTATATCTACTCTTTAACAAGAAAGTAGATAAAGTAGCATACCAGGCTCTGGGAGCTTGGTGTAAACCATACGGAGTTTTCACAACCTTGTAGACCTTCTTAGGGAACTTAGGATCTACAAAACCTAGAGGTTGAGTCACATACACCTCCTCATCAATTGTGTCATACAAGAAGGCACTCTTCACATCCATCTGATAAACTATGAATCCCATATAAGAAGCAAAGGGTAAAAAGATCCTGATGGCTTTTCTGGAGTAGTTGTTTCAAACCTCTGCATCACTAGGTTATATAACTCCACAAGATCCAACCTATCAAACCTTGTCACCATCTCAGAAAGGTTTTAATCCATCTAGAGCTTCCATCAGATCTAAAGATCCTGTAGTAGATGCCCTATGCTCCATGTCTGTCATAATGATAGAATTTTGATTCCCAGTTAATAATTGGAAATCTCTTCTCCAGGACTTTATAATATACTATTCTTTCTTCATCTAGAACTATCTTCAAAAAGTCTTTAGATGCTCTTCTTCTTCAAGGTCAAAATCTATCTTCTTCCTCTTAGACATTCTTTTCATTCTTGGACTTCCTTTTTTCTTCTTTGAAGCATCACTATCAGCATGTGTTTGCTTCCTTGCCTTCTTCCTTGCTTTCATCTTTAATATTGTACCTGGTCTCTTCCTAGTACTCTCCTCAACTTCTTTTTGCTTAACTTCCATTTTAGTACTGTCAGGTTCTTCAAGAACGTTCTCCTTCTTTGAAGTATCTTCACCAGCTGCCTTCTTATTCATCTTTTGTATCAATCTTTCATCTTCAGCAGAACCAATAGGAACAAAGTCTTGAATAGACTTCTTTTCTTTTTCATACATAACTTGAACTTCTTCAAACTTCTTGTTTCTTAGTTTACTGTGTGTATATCTTCCCGCATTCTTTAAGAAAGTTATCATCTAATTTTTTAATAGAGTTTTAGTGAGAGGTTTATTTTCTAAAAAGTTTATATGCAGGTTTTCTTCAACCCTCTTGGTTTCTAAATTGTATACTCTAAAAGCCTTGATATTTAGAGAATACCCAACTAAAAACCCTTCATCAGACTTTTCTTCAAACTTGCCTAGGTGGTCAATGGTATTCAAGATGGTCACATGGCACCCAAAGGGTCTTATATAGCTTATGATTGGTGTTTTACCTGTTATAAGTTCATAAAGTGTCTTGTTTTGAGGCTTGGCCACTAACACCCTATTAAAGACATAACAAGCAGTACTAACTACTTTAGCCCAAAAAGTGTTAGGTAAAAATGAATCTGCTAGCATTGTTCTAGCAGCCTCAATTAGGGTCATGTTCTTCCTCTCAGCAACTCCATTTTATTGTAGAGTTCTCGCATTACTATATTCCCTCTTGATCCCTTTTGACCCAAAGAATTTAATAATGTCCATGTTCTTGAATTATGTACCATTATCACATCTAATAGTTTTAACCTTTTGATTTAATTGGTTCTTAATTTTTCTTATAAAGTCCTTAAGGATTCCACTAGTTTAAACCTTAGTTCTTAAAAAGAACACCCAACTAAACCTGCTAAAATCATCAGTGATAACAAGGAAATAACTCTTATGGTTTATGCTCCTTACAGATGTGGGTCCAAATAAGTCTATATGTAAAAGCTGTAAGGGTTGCCTAATAGAGCTCCCTACTTTGGCCTTACAGGAGGCCTTGTGTTGCTTTCCTTTTTGACAAGCAACACAGGTGTGGTCATTTTGAAAAATCTTTAAAGGTAAACCTCTTACAAGGTTTCCCTTCACAAGTTTGTTTAAATTTTTAAAATTTACATGACCTAGCCTCTTATGCCATTTGTTAGATTCATCAACTGTGGCCTTTACAATCAAACAAGCTAAACCTCCAGTAGGAACAATGTTCTCTAGGTTGAAACTATACATATTGTTTTGTCTGGGGACTCTAAGTAATACTTGATTTTCATTAGGCAACTTAAAGTCAGGAGACAGCATAAGACATTCAGAGTCTGTAAAGAGAACTTTGTTCTTTTTGTCACATATTTATGACACAGAAAAGAGATTAAATTGCTTTAGTTCTTTCACAAAGTACACATCCTCAAAATCTAACTTTCCAGTTATTATTTTACCTTTACCAGTTATTTGACCTTTACTTCCTCCAAAAGCAACAGGGCCACCATTATAGTCTTGATATTCAACAAGGTAGGCTTTGTTTCCAGTCATGTGCCTGGAACATCCACTGTCAACAATTCCTTTGTTCTTTAAAGCTTTTTGTGGATCATCCTGCACATCAAATAAGAGAAATTAGTTTCTCTTAGGGACCCAAGCCATTGCTGACTTGGGTCTGCCTAGTGGATCTTTAGAATTGACATTTTTACTAGAGTTTGATCCACTATTGTATTTGGAGACTTTGTTCCAGTAATGTCTTTTGGATCTCCAATTACAACCTGCTGAGGCCTTAATAGCAGTTTCTCTATTGCCCCCAACAGCACTAACTTCAACTGCACTTTCCTCCCTGTCTTCTTGTAAAACTTCTTCAATCTCATGGAAATCATTGCCACTTACCATTTCAAATCCATTTCTTCTAAATTAAACTCATAAACTTGTTCAAGATCTTCATGATCCAATTATGGACCACTGGATTGATTAGCAAAGAAAGAGTACATGAGTTCATCGGTGTATGATGAAGAACCTTCCCTTTGTGAGTTATGGCCAAAAGAAGTAGAAACACCATAAGCAGTACTAACTTCATTAGTACTGCTAGTGCTTTCAGAAGAAATAAATGCCACATTCCGTATGCAAGAAGATGATGCAGTAGAGCCATTAACATCTGGCTCAAAGACTCTAAGATTGTTGTAGAGATCATCAAAACTAAGAGTATCTACTCCTGGCTTGGTCCTCATGATCAAGGATATTGAGACCATAAAGAAGGTAAAGACCTAAGAAACTTCTGATTGGCATCTTCAGTGGAGATTCCTGCACCATGAATCTCAAGTTGACTCAAAAGACTTTGAAACCTATCATAACCTTTGTACAATCCTTTTTAGTTGGATACAGAAAAGCTTTCAAACTGTTGCTTTAGGATGTATTTCTGCATCTTCTTAGATTCAACATTGCCACCAAATCTAGATTTGATAGCTTCCCACATCTCTTTAGCATCCATTCATTTTTGCGAAATTTGCTAAATGTCTTCTGGTATAGACATGAGCAAGGTAGTTCTTGAGCTTTTCTTTCTCTTCTCTAGCCAAAATTTCTTTAGCAGTTTTAGGAGGCAAAACCCTTATTTGTCCATTTGTAACCTTAGACTTGGCAAAGACCATTGTCCGTTGTTGTAAGGACATCTCATATAGGATATTCCTATGCCCCAAGTAATGTCCTTTTCATGCCCATATATCAAACTCACCTTCTCATTATAGGTGAGTTTTACTGTGATAAAGTGTGAGGGGTTTGTTGTTGTGTTGGTGGAACTGGTGGGGGAATGTTAGTATCATGATTTTCATTTTCTCCTGCCATTGAATAGATTTGAAAGGTAAAGGTTTATAACAGATCTGTTTTGGTTCTTCTTACTCAGAGTTTCTTAACAAGCTCTGATACCACTTGTTGATCCCAATCTGAATAGATCTTTCTAGCCTGTTAAGGGTGGTAGTCAATCTGGATAGATCTAAACTAACTACAAGAGAAACACTGACTATGAACAATATAAGTTATGCGGAAACTAACTTATAATGCTAAGAAGAACAACGAATAAAATAGAACTTTTGATTACTATTAATCTGCTAGATTACAGATTACTAACTATGAATATTTGTAAAAACTTGTTATATAACTAGTGTCGTAGGGTTCCTTTTATACACCAAGGAAAACCCTAATGGGCTTACTAAATGTGTGAAGAGATAATGCATATCTATTCTTATTATAACTCATGCTTATCTCCTAACAGTACTAACTATATACGCTAGCAGTACTAACTTACTACTAACAGTACTAACTATACTACCAGTACTAACAGATGTACTAGTAGTACTAACTAACTAATACTAATAGTACTAACTCAGGAAAACATAATTCCCAACAGTTTCATAACACGTAACCAACCTCAGGAGTCATCACATTAGGTGGCTTATACTTGCACCACCTTTGTTTTTTTTATACTCCTGGACATAAATAACATATCCCCTCACTTAAGATAAACAGTATCAAAAGTAACAATATCAGGGGGTCTTCTATGATCAAAATAATATGTCATCAATGAAAGTGCCAATTATCGAACCATTTTCCTGAATCATGGACTTAGGTAGCTAGAAATTTCAACACAAAGATAAATATAGACTACAGGGTTGTCTAAGGTAAAATGGTGTAACGAAACATATAACAATGGGTAAAAACATAGACAGGCTCAACAAGGGTGATCTAGGGGTATCTTGCACTAATCATGAGTGCAACAAAAGGGTTTTATCACGGGTGGTCAACAAGTCGGTGTAACAAGTCAATAAACACACACATAATGGCTATTTGGGTGAATTCCTAAATCTTTCCTTCTCGAACCATCTATTCCCATTAATCAATTAGGTCTCGAAATGATGTACATGAAAAGTTCTAAAGTCCACAATACTACCGGCATACTTAATATTTTGGTGAATTTTTGTAATATAGATGAAAATGGATCATCAGGCTTAAACCTCACCAAGTAATAATAAAGGGTGATGTGCATTCGGAAAAGATTAATTCTAGTTCAGTAAGAAAAATATGTCAAAAATTTTAAAATTGGCATCATTTTTCAAAGAAAACTAGAAAATCGAAGGCAAGAATAGGTCAAGTGATAATTCTACTCCCATCCCCTCACTTGTTTTGTACAATGTCCCTATTGTACATTAAGGAAATGAAATAAACAGGAAGAGTAGAATTAGAACAAGAAACTCCCTTGAGCTTTGATTTTGAACATATGAAATGTAATAAGCCAGTGAAGAAATTCAGAAAATCTCCATCTTAAGCAAGCTCATTTTCCCCTGTGATCAATAAAACAAACTAATAGCATAAAATTGCTCAAAGAGAAATATACAAGAAATACAATCCTAACTCACTTTTATAGGAATCACGGTTGCATTTAGCGTATGCAACAAGCCTTTTAAACCGTTTGGTGGCCCAAGTGGACGAGTGAAGTCTCGTGAGGGTTTCCAGAGAACATACCCACAAAGTTCATTTACCAATATACACAGTTTTGTAAAAGTTTCCAACAAGTTTTAAGGTTTTCAGGAAGGTTTCATGACGTAACCATCATGGTTACGCCGTAATCATATGATACTTTAAAAAAAATTCATTAAGCTGTTACGGCGTAACCATAGAAGGGTTTACGTTGTAATGGTCTTGTTTATGACATAACTAAGTTGGTTACGTTGTAATTGTTGCATCAGCAACAATTTTATCATATGATTACGAGTCGAGGTGATCTCGATCATTGCTATATTCTTGATAAAACTTGCAAAACCAAGTTAGGAACATACAAACCAACTAATATGCAAAAATTGAAGTAAAAGAAAATGTATTAAACTAAACATAAATTAAAAGATAGGCATGGGGTGCCTCCCATGAAGCGCTTGTTTTTTGTTTGAGTCTCTAGCTTGACTCCACCCTTATTTACTAGGTAATTGGGTATCCTTCCCCTCACTTAGTATCAAGTGTGGGTGGAAGTAGCAATAGACACCGTTTGGGTGTAAATTTGCTATATGATAGGGAAATGTTGAATAAAAATCATTCCATCTAGGAGTTATAATATCCCTATCTACCTTACATGGTTTAGACGTTTTGAACACTCCACATAAGGGACTTAATGGCTAAGTATGAATGAAAGGCTCGGGTTTAGTGATAACTGAATGCACCTGTATTTCTGTAAAATATGACTGAGGATCTTTAGCAGCCTCCTCATCAACCATGGTAACATTCATGATCTCGTCATCTAATTCTTCTAAAAGTTCATCCAAATTTGACTTAGTAGCCGGTGCTACATAGTTAGCATTAGGTGGTGTGGTGTGGATGGGTTGTGGGATCAAAGGTTGTATCACTTCGTCCATTTCATCTGGGACGTTAGGCATGAGAAATTGACTAATTCGTTCAACGTCCTCGACCATAATATCCCAAATATCATAAGTATCCCCATCATAATCATCTTCCACCTCAGCCTCCTCTTTCTCCAAGTCAACATCTTGTTCACAAATACTGTAAAATTCATTAGTAGTGGGAAAAATGGGAAACTTAAGAAGATTATCGCTTTCATGGTTCGTGTCCTTGGATGTGTCAAAATTACACCCATTCTGAACTTTCTCTTGCCCCATTCGTGTCAGTTTTTTAGCTCCTATTCTGAACAAGTCATCCAAGATCTCATCGAAGTCGGAATCCTTCTTATCTACAGGAGTGTTAGGTGTGTTTGGTGGTTGAGCGAAAAACTGGGTTGTGAAACTACAAGAGTGATCATTTAGTGGATTTTTATTTTATCTAGCAATGTACAGATTATATTCTGCTATTGTCATGCTATCAATTTCCACTTTATTACTCATATAAGGAGATTCATAACCACATTTGTTATGTGGTAGGGAGGGTCAGAAACAAGGAAGTAGGGGAGGTAACGCATAATATTTGTCGAGCAGTGCGTCCTCATAGTAGTGAGGAAAATCCAAAGTTACACTCTTGTCATGGTGAGAAGAGTTAAATTCTGCCCCTTTATACCTTGTTGGACTATTTTTAGATCAGACATTATCCCATAATCACCTTTCTTTTTCAGCTTCATACTCACGGTACTCGTCAAGCGTCATGTTCTCAATATCAGGCTCCATTTCCATGATTCCTGAAAATTAAACACAAGATACGAGTAGATTGTGCTCTTACAAGAAAGTAAATGTACTGAAATAAAATATATACAAAACTCAAACTTACAACCTAATAAGCTCCATGGAAGCGGCGCCAAAAACTTGATCCGTATTTTCTTTTAAATATTTATTTACCAAGTTTTAAATTTATAAAACTCGTTTCACCTTACAAACGCACTAACGGGCAGAGAACCCGATCGCGAGTAGTGTAGTTTTGGTAAATCCGAGGTCGTCCCAAGAGCTAAAGGGCGGTTTAAATCTGCAGGTGGCCATCACTCTTAAAACAAGGGTGGTCTTGATTATCTAATCTTTGATGATCTATACAACAAGCTTTAGGATCTGAAATTGATGTGAAGGGTGGCTCAAGTTATGATTCAAGAGGTACTGCTGCTCCTACCCATTCAGCTTTTATTAGTGCTGCTAGCACTAATTCAAAGATGTCATATCCTGATCAATCACATTCAACCACTTTTACTTCTGCTTCATCAAGTCCTGCTGCTTCTAGCAATGTGATTGAAAATGTTCTCCATTCCTTTGTTGCTGAAA
Source organism: Tanacetum coccineum (assembly GCA_026074375.1). Lineage (NCBI taxonomy): Eukaryota > Viridiplantae > Streptophyta > Magnoliopsida > Asterales > Asteraceae > Tanacetum > Tanacetum coccineum. The sequence goes on from BQNB010010077.1 coordinate 17,132, forward strand.
GTGATCCATATAGAGATCACTTATAAAGGAGGTGAGTAAGTCTTGAACTGTGTCTTCAAGGAACTGTGTGGGAAATATGTGTGTGTGTGGGAATTTGACGCGCTACTGGCTCAAGAATGGCAGGATGCTCTTCTTGGGTGTAAGAGATATAGAGCATTTGATAAAGAAAGCTAGGGATGTGGAAGATGATCGGCGCGTACTAAGTCAAGGATGCTGCTAATGGGTTTGTGGACAAGAGATGAAGGTTCACCGAATATGCTCTATGAAGTAGCTCTCAGAGTTGGGTCACCACTTGGCTGGAGGAAAGGATACATTGTGAAAACTGAGGATTGCTAATAGTAGGCAATGGTGTACTCTGTCAAGAGTCAGAACTTACTGGAGTTGGATAGAGGTCGAAGAAGGAAGCCATAAGGCCTTGCTTGGTGTTGAGTTCGCAATGTTTAAAGAGTCAGACCATGAAGGTGAGAGAATGTGGAAAAGTGGTGAATGTGCTCTTCAAGTATTGTGTGAGTACATGATTGCTGTGTGCCTGAGGACTGATGCTGTTGTGAGGGACTTGAACTGTAGTGTGTGTGTTGCTGATGTGTGGGTTTACTAATGCGTGCGTGTAAATATGTCCTGTGTGTATGGGCGAGATAGATAGAGATATAGATATAGAGAGATATGATGACTTGTCGCTGAGAGAGTGGTGTGAACAGTCTATATGCAGAAGACTTAAAGAAGGAATTGGTGTTATTTGTGAAGTTCAATGACGAAGAGGGTTATATCCAGGTTCGAACGCGCTCGATAAAAGTATAGAGATCTACAAACGTGTGTGTTGAGAACAACAGAAGGGATGGTACTCCAATAGTAATGAGCATAGCATCAGACTAGAAAGAATTTAGAATTATTAACTGTATCTAATTGAAGAAACACTCACAACCAAGAAAACAGTTGCGCGTAAGATACTTATACCTGTGAAACTGAAATAAATCAAGGCTACTAACTGAGAAAAAGTGTGAATGAGAAATGGATTAAACTTTGAGGAGTCATAATGCAGCAAGGAATTGATAAACGCGCGCAAGGAGTCGGCACACTAGAAGAATAAACGGGTCACGCAAACTGATCAAATATGTTTGTCATGTCGCGCGCCCTCTGGTCTATAATAGAAATGTGGTGAGATAGGATTTGGATGTGTGACTTTTGGATCATGAAGTGAGGTGTTTGATCGTCGGTCTGCACCCCGTTAGCGCATCGAGCTGTTGATTCACTCGCACTCCCTTGGATGTTGTGAGGAGATACCTTCTCTCGCAGTAGTGACAGCGTTTGTGTTCAAAGCGTTGAAATGCATGTTGTTCACATTCTCCTATAAGTAGGAACATTCATGCCTCATTCCAACAAGCTGACCTTGATGATACATAGTTGTGTACCTATGGTTCAAGTCCAATAATTATTTTGAAAACTAACCTATGTACATCTAATGCTTTGTATCTTGTGATAACAGTGCAAGTCCTCAGACTTAGAGACCAAGGTTTTCGCATCCGGTGTTTCAAAGTGTCAAGTCCTCAAGCTCTGAAGACCATATGATCCCTTAGCCTCTGCCCTAGTTCAATGATTCAATGTTAGTTCAGAGTCTGTCTGGACCAACAACCAAGTTCTAACTAATGATGATTCTAGTTTTTCTTTGTAAGAAGAATGTAAAACCTCCCTAGGAATTTATGTAATAAGAGTGGAATAAACAGTAGCATCTTTTGTAGAATGAAAGTTTTTGTTCTAAGACATGTTTTGTTTTGGTAGTTAATTTCATTTGCATTAAAGATTGTGATATTTTTTTATGGGAAAACAGTGATGCGATAATTAAACCTATATGGAATAATGTTGCAATTATTCTCTCATTTGTACCAAATAGCCAGCATATGTATCCTGTTTTTGGGTAGTAGGATATTAGACCACAACATCTGTTCATAGCTGGTAGTAGGAATAGACTAACATCTGTTCTTGCTGATAGTAGGAATAGCCCAACATCTGTTCCCGCTCGTAGACCATTTTTTGCTGGTTGGAAAAATCATGCTGCTCGACCTATGACCAGACCAACAAGCCATTATTTTCAACACTTTAGTAGGCCTGGCTATTATACCGCAAATTGTATATGGAATGAGGGAAGGGAAGATGGGGAACTGCTGTTAAGACCTCAGCAGGTTGTTCTTGGAAAATTAAAAGGCCATATATGCAGTGGGGATCTAAAAATAATGGTGGATCTCATCAATCTACATGGGTTAACTCTTAAATGATCCACAAGGCGGGTCCAAGTCAGTAATGACTTGGGTCTCCCATGTATTCTAATGTTGTTGCTATATTGTTTAATTTGTAGGACAATCCTCATAAGAATAAAGATTTAGGAATTGTAGATAGTGGTTGTTCAAGAAGCATGACAGGTAATAAGGAGAAATTAGATGACTTTGTGAAGATTATGGGAGGTACTGTAACTTTTGGAGGTGGAGATGGCAAAATCACTGGAAAAGGCATTATAAGGACTTCCAAACTGAATTTTGAAAATGTTTATTATGTGGAAGAGCTTCAAAACTTTAATTTGTTCTCTGTATCACAAATTTGTGATAAAAAGAACGAAGTCCTTTTCACTGATACAGAGTGCCTTGTTCTCACAAAGGAATTCCAACTACCTGAGAATAGTTAGGCGGTTCTTAGAGTTCCAAGAAGGCACAATCTCTACAGCTTCAATTTGACTAAAATTCAACCTGAAAGAGATATCACATGTTTGCTGGCAAAAGCATCCTTTGATGAGTCTACAAAATGGCATAGAAGGATGGCTCATGTGAATTTCAAAAACATCAACAAGCTGGTAAAGCATGGATTAGTCAATGGGCTTCCCTCCAAACTCTTCACAAATGATCACAACTGTGTTGCCTGCAACAAAGGAAAGCAACACAAGGCTTCTTACAAGGCCATCACAGCTGTGAGCACCATTTCTGAGCCTCTCCAGTTACTTCACATGGATCTTTTTGGTCCTACTTCCATCAGAAGCATTGATCACAAGTACTACTCCCTGGTGGTTACTGATGACTTAAGCAGGTTTAGTTGGGTTTTCTTTTTGGGGACTAAGGATGAGACCTATTATATCCTTAAGGACTTTATTACTTTTATTGAAAACCAGTTAAATAAAAAGGTTAAAGCTATAAGGTGTGACAATGGGACAGAGTTTAAAAATTCTAAATTAATTGAACTCTGTGGGTCAAAGGGGATTAAAAGGGATTATAGTAATGCCAGAACCCCACAACAAAATGGGGTTGCTGAAAGAAAGAATAGAACCCTTATAGAGGCAGCAAGAACTATGCTTGCTGACTCTAAGTTACCTACCATGTTTTGGACAGAAGCAGTTAGTACTGCTTGTTATGTTTTGAACAGGGTTCTAGTGACTCGTCCCCATAACAAAACACCCTATGAACTATTGTCTGGGAAAGTTCCCAACATCAGTCACCTTAAACCTTTTGGGTGTCATGTGACTATCCTTAACACCAGTGACCACTTGGGAAAATTTGAGGGAAAAGCTGATGAAGGTTTTATTGTTGGGTATGCTGCTCATAGTAAGGCTTATAGGGTCTACAATTTATCCAGCAAAAAGATAGAAGAAACACTTAATCTGAGATATCTTGAAGATAAACCTAATGTTCAGGGCTTGGGTCAAGAGTGGTACTTTGACCTTGACTATTTGACTGATTCTTTAGGTTATACTCGTTTCAAATCTAATCAACCTGCAGGTACACAAGATCCTCACATACATGCAGGTACACAAGATGATTCAGATTCGGAGTGTGATGAACAAGTAATTGTTGTTCCTTCTTTTCCTTCTAACCGCTTTTCAGGTCCTAAGGTTCATGAAGCTTCTGAAATGGTGGAGAGTAATTCAGACTATGCAGAAGAACTTGCTAGGCTTCAAAGACAAGAACATGAAGCCAAAGATACAGCTGAGAAGTATGGTTTTGGTTTTTCAAAAGACACAGAGGAACATTTGAGACAAGCTGATATGGTTCCTGCTGGTAGTATTGATCCTGCTGCTAGCATTTCTGCTGGTAGTATTGATCCTGCTGCTAGTATTTCTGCTGGTTCTGCTGAACCATTTCCTACTGTTATCGAACCTGTTCATGCTGATGAAACATCACTTCCTCCTGGTCACTCATTGGGCTCAAGTGAACATTCTACAAGATTTCCCTCTCCTTCTGACCTTGCAAATTCCATATCCTCATCTTCAGAGATGGAGGACATATACCACCATCCTAGTACTGGCATTTTCTCTTCCTCTTCATATGATGCTGATTTTGGTGGTACTGTCACCAACTTAGCACCCATTGTAGCTGTTGATCCTGTTCCCACTAAGAGGGTGAACACCATTCATCCTCAATCACAGATTCTTGGAGATCTCACTTCACCAGTTCAGACAAGAGGAACATTGAAGAAGTCCAAATTTGGTGAAAGTACATTTGTCAGCTATGTTCATGATCAACAAAGGAATAATCACACAGACTATTTACATTGTCTGTTTGCTTGTTTTTTATCCCAACTTGAACCAAGTAGTGTTGCCCAAGCTCTTAATGATGATCCTGCTTGGGTTGGAAGCAATGCAAGAGGAGATGCACATTATACAATCAGAAAAGTATGGGCCGCTTGTCCCTCTACCAAATGTACAATTTGCTATTATGACTAAATGGAATTTTGAAAGAACAAAAGAGATGCCAGAAGGAATAGAGTCGGATAAAGCCAGACTGGTGACTCAAGTACATAGGCCAAGAGGAGGGCATTGACTAAGATGAGGTCTTGCTCCAGTTGCGAGAATTGAAGCTATTAAACTATTCCTTGGCATTAGCCTCATATATGGAATTTATGGTATATCAGAATGGATGTGAAGAGTGCTTTTCCTTTAGGGAAATTGAGAAGAAAGTTATGTTTACTCAACCTAAGGGATTTGAAGAATCCGCATCATCCCTAAGCATTTTACAGAGATGTGAAAGCTTGTATGGACTTCATCACACCAAGGCCTGGTATGCAAATTGTCATACTTTTCTATTAAAAAGCATAATTACAGAAGAGGTAACATAGACAAAACTCTTCCTTAAGAAGAATTCCAGGGATCATACTAGTTTTCAGGTCTATGTGGATGCCATATATTTTGGTCCACAAACAAGGCCTGGGTGTGGATGATTGATGGAGGTCTTGATGAAAGGAGAATTGAAGATGAGTGTATATGGTGAGTTAACATTTTCTTTAGGCTTACAATGAAGCAGAACCCTGATGGATCTTTATCAGCCAAGACAAGTATGTCCCAGACATGCTTAATGAAAATTGATAGGAAGTGTGAACCCTGCAACAACACCTTTGAAGCTTCAAGCCAAAATTAAAGGATGAACCTGATGATGCTGTAATGAACACTTATACAGATCCATGATAGGTTCCCACATGTATTTTGAACAGTCTTTCAGGCCTGATATCAGTTGTAGTAAATGCTTTTCTAGACACCATTACACCCTTTGCTTCCAATTGAATGCAGTCAAGAAGATCTTTAAGTATCTTAAAGGCCAACGTACCCAAGAGATATCTCCTTTGTGTTGGAAGCATATAGTGTCAGTGTCTAGCAGTTCTCAGAGTGATAGAAAATCACCAACTGGTGGATTCAATTCCTGGTAGAAGGTTCCAATTCTGGCATGTGCAAAAAGCAAACCATTGTGGCAACTTCTCTACTGAAGCAGAATATTTGCTGCTCGCTAACTGTTTGGTCAGGTACTGGATTCAAAATCAAATGCTTTTTATGGTTCAAACTCTATGAAAACCCAAAAATTTTTATTGATAATCAAGTACCATTTGCTTGTTAAAATCCAGTTTTTCACCAAGAACAAAGCACATATAAATAGGCACCATTTTATTAGGATTCATATAGAGAAAATCTTATTTAGGTGCTATAAGATCACACAGATAGAAATTGGCCTTGATTTGTTAACCAAGCATTTTGATGGACTCGTTTAACATCTATGTTCCCATGAGATCTAAAATCCCTAGATGCCATGGTTAAGGGGAGGATTTAAGTCCAGGGTAGGACTGATTTTGAAAATTTTTCTATGTAGTAGTTTTTTATTTATGTTTACCACTAGTTTCAACATATATTTCTTCTGTAGTTTTAATTTTTTACTGAAAGTTTTTAGTTGATTAATGGTAGTTAAACTTTTTCCTTTTCATTAGATAGATTTGTGTGTTTGGTCTAACCTTTTTGCAGATGAATGATCATGAGTGTGAATTTGCATGAGAATGTGCCTAAATTGAGATAAAGACTTCTTGGTTGTTAGTGTCTTTTGCTGGTTAGTGAGAGTTTTTTTTATTTTTTTTTTTTTTATTTTTTTTTTATTTTTTTTTTGTTTTTTTTTTTTTTTTGTTGTCAAGAGATCCTACTGGTAGCTTACTCGTTCCTACTGGTTAACAGTTCCTTCTGACTTGTAGTTTCTTTAGGGTTTGACTTTTCTTGAGCCTGAGTCTTAAATTGAGTTTTACTTTAATTCAAAGTTATAGTTGAGACAATTGGGCATTTAATTCATCAAAGGGTCACCTATTTAAAGGGATAATCAGTCTTTACTCTCCTTTTTACAGTTACCTTTTAGATCAAACCCTAATTTTTAACAAGCCCTTTTTACTCACTCCACTCACTCTTTGAAAAAAACTCGATTTCCTCTACCAACCAGTAGTAACTTACCCTTGCAATCATACACCAGCACTAACTCTCAACCACATTCTTTGTCATCATCAAATCAATGGCTGCACTTAAGTATCGTGATGAGCACAACAAGGTGGGTTTCTTGGAGAAACCAAAAGGAAGTGCCGATTATCACCAAGTTCTTGACTTTTTGCGGGGTTCGCACATAAGGTATGCTATATTGGCCACCATTGATAGGACTCCCTATACTATAACTGAATCATTAGTTAGGAGCCAACTTCAATTAGATGATGAGGGTGGTGTGAGCCTTGCCCAAGCTACATATACTTAGGTATGGACAATCTTGGATACCCCACTGAAGGCAAGCTGACCTTCCACAAAAACAAATTCTCACCTCAATGGAGGTTCTTAGTTCACACTATCTTGCATTGTCTCAGTTCCAAATCAGGTAGCTGGGATCAATTTGGAAGCCAAGTGGCTATTCCTTAGTGATTTACTGAGGGGAGGAGGTATAATTGTCAAGCTATATTTTCAACGGAAGGTTAAAACATCAACAATCCTAAAAAGTTTTTAAATGTTTCCTATGTTTCTATCAAATGATTTTTGGAAATTTGCACTAAGAATAACAACAATATCATGCCTTTAAACTGACAAGCAAAATGTTTGCCTAACATAGGTTAAACTTTTAAGGGACCACATACCACTTTTTGGGTACAAAGCTTCCCCTGCTCAGCGCTATTGCAAGTGAAAGTTCAGGGGAAGCTGCACCATCTAACCCTCAGACTGTCCCTGAGACTATCACTGAACCTGATCACTCTCATGATCATGAATCCACACCACCCAGACCAACAACTACTACTTCTATGCTTCTGTGAATGAGCAGGCCCTCTTCAGACCCTAACATTGCCTCTTCTTCAAGACTTCATGAGTCTGCTCCTGACCTATTCACTTCCACAAATGTGGAAGATGAAACAATGGGAGGTTCTTTTCATACCTCATCTCCTAGGTCCACACAAGCTCCACCTGCAGGTACAACCTCAGGAGTGCAGAGACCTTGGATAAACAAACAACCTGTCCTTCTCTAGTACCACTCTTGTGCAGAAAGTGAATACTCAAATATGAATTTAAAGCACACAAGCTGCTGTTCAAGGAGGTAGTAGGAAAGCTGGTAAAGAAGGTAAAGTTATTGGAGGATAAACTCAAAGGTAGAAAAAGGAAGTTTGATGATGCTATTCTGACAATGAAGAGATGCTGAGGAAGATGTGATCCTCTTATCAACTGGCAAGGCAGCTGCTACAGCTGCTAGCTGCTTCACTGTCCTACTGAGGTTCATGAAGCTGATATTCCTCCTATTCCTCTATTCTTCTGATGAGTTTGCTGGTGGTTCTGCTGTTCCTGCTGGTGCTATTTTTTTTTTTTTTTCTACTACTGGTCCCTTCTACGCTCTTCCAAAAAGGTAAATCTCCCTGTTGGTAGAAACCTCCATCAAAGAAAGAAACATTTAGGCAAAAAGAGAAGACAAGTTAAGGAAAGAACTGCTAGGATAATGTAGAAGAAGAGCAAGCTGAGTTGGAAAGAAGAGAGAGAAAGATCAGGAAAAGACAACAGGAGTGCTGAATTCAGCTAAAACATTTATCAACAGATTCTGATTGGAATGACATAATGAGTCAAGTCCATGCCAATCAAGGACTTACTGCTGATCTTTTAGGTCCTGATGTCAATGACGATAACTTTGCTGAAAGAATGGTAGCTCTGATTGCTAAAAGAAGAAGAGATTTTGCTGCACAGCGATTTCAGGACAAGAGGAATAAGCCTATGACCTATGCACAACAGAAGGCTTATATGAGAACTTTTGTGAAGAATCAAAGCTCCACCATTTATACTACAGGATGGACCATGAAGCATGTGAAGTCATTTTCTGATGATCAACTCAAAACTGAGTTTGACAAAATCAGAGCAGCTGTTGCAGAATTGAAATCTCTAAACATCAAGAGGTCTCTTAAAAGACCTGGTGCAGATTTGGAACAAGCTAGTTCAAAGAAGTCCAAACCAACTGAAGCTCCACAGTCTTCTGTTCCTGATGAATCACAACAACCATCTGTTGAAGTTCCTTCTCAGAAAGCTACAACAGAGGATGTTGAAGTTCCTTCTAACACTGCTTCTACAGCACAACACACTGCTTCCTCACTCAAGAAGGATGGTACCAGGAAGAAGCGATTAGGCCGAAAAGGTGTTAATATTTCTCACTCTACCATTCCTATTGAAGACTAGATCCTTACTTAACAAAAATTGGTGCATTAAGTATGCCTTCTAATGCAGATTCTTCTTCGATGATGATACCCCCGTTAATTTGCGATGCGTTTGTTTGACTGAGAGTTATTACCTATGGAGGTCCGGCTGGACAATGTCATCTACAGGAACAGACAACTCTCGCAATACTTTACAAGTCTTAGGGAAATCCTTCACTGGTGACTAGAAACAACCTTGATGATCATCTTAGTGGCCGGTTGATTGACGACATTATCAGGATAAGAAAGCTTACGAGTATTGGTCTTGTTCTTTGGGGAGAATCTTAAGGTTTGATAGATTCACCTTAGTGAATAAAGGTATATGTTTGGGAAGAACCAACACACTGGATTAGTCAAAGCTGGAATCTCTATCTTATACTGGTATTCATGTTGTTAGAGACATTAGGACGAGTGATACATAGTTTACTCGACAAGAGTTCCTCATCACTGTCACCCTTATCTAAAGAAAGCTCAATCAACACTGGAAATGTCATGACACAGTGGGTAATGAACTTACCACTGCGTTCATATGATTGCCTTTCTCAAGAAAAACAAATTTTCTGTTCAAGCTCGAAAGGTTTCATGACTGGTAATTGTTAGTTTGCTATAGTATTCTCTTAATATATTATGCTATTTTCTCTATATTTTGTGCAGCTTGTTGTAAAATGGTTTTTTTGTCTCTTGGAAAATCTTGGTTTTTAGTAAACTCTTTTTTGAACTGGAATCACTTGTTTCTAAACAGTAGATGAGCATTTTTGTTTTAGGCTCATCTTTGTAATTCATTGATCTACGTTGATAACAGGTTTTATGGCACAATCTTAAACTGAAAATAATTTTTTTTGTACAACACTCTAGGTTCTCAATTACTACCATTAGCTAAATCAATTGAGGTTTGGTTTCATTCCCAATCCTATGACCAGAATGATGATATAGCTTTAATGATTGTGCTTAAAATCTAGAGTCCTCAACTGACGAAGTTCCTCGTAAGTAATAGTTTAAAGTTGTTAAGTCTCTCTTAGAGTTGCTTGTGATTACATAAGTGCTCTACAACCTCAACAGGAGTAAAGATCTATCTAGGGCTGGACCTACATAAGCTTACAATTCACAAACTAAGTTCCAATACAAAATAATATAATGACAATAAAATGAATCCATACACCAGTTTCACCATACTCGAAGAACAAAAAAATAGGACCAGATCCAAACATCCCTTTTACCAGTCAGAGGAACGACCAAAAACTTTAATTAGCAAGCTACTGCAATCAACAACTTGATGCATATTCTAAAGCCAATTGCCAATAAGAAGAAAATGTAAAATTAAATACCCATTCACCTTAATCCATGTGCCTTCAATGTGTCTTTTTTATTCGCATCAAGCTCCTCAATCACCAGCTCAACCTCACGTATGTTCTGTTTTTGATATCAAGTCATTGTCCCAATGTTCTGTTATCTCGAACATGTTAATAACTTTCTTGTCCACTCTCTTCTCTATGATTACAATATGATCTTTTTATGATACTCTATGGATAACATATTTGTGATCTGCTACAAAAAAAATTGCAACAAAAAGAGGAGCAACAATTAAATAATTTGTTAGATAACCATGGAATAACTTATTACTTGATGTTATCTTAATTTTATATTCAGTTACCTTTAGTCATGGTGATATTCTTGAAGAGGAGTGATTTTCATGTTCATTCCTACAAAGAAAACTGTAAATTTGATGTCTTTTATTGAATGACAGCAGAAGGTTATTATAATGAATAAGACATCAAATAAATATGTTTCTACAAAGATGAAAAAGAAAACCTGAATTTGTTGGCTGTTAATGAATGACCAACTGCACATAGATGTGATACATGATGGAATATATTAGAATTAGTATATATAAGGTTCAAAGTCAGTTTAATTTATGCTTTTAGGATTGTAAATACAATATAAATTCGTATAGTATTAGGAAATTGCAGTTTTAATAAAATTTACCATTTTAGTCCTAGAATATGAAAAAAGCTTTGAAAAAACATAAACTTATGCCTACACCTATAAAAGCTTGTTGGAAAAGTTTGGGATACACTTAAGATAAAAATTGAAACCATCATTCGAAATATGAGCGGAGCTAGATCCTTTTTAGATCTTTTACTTAAATTAACCCAAAATAACCCGGTAATGTTGTATTGATTGTTACCTATAGATGTGTCGTGGCAAGGTAAATTTAATTAGTTTATATTTTGCCAGACTTTACCTTGTTATCAACATTAACGTGCAGTGTACCCGATAGTTTATAGGTTCCTTGGTAAGTAGGGTGTCGATACACTAAATGAGTGTTACACTAAATCTATCGTTATTTTGAGGTTACGTAAGTTATCCCTAATTAATCTATGTTAAAACTAAGTTAAACCTATACAACGAAAAGAGGTTTTCACAAAAACTGGCAAGAGTTTTGGTTTACTTAAACTAAGATGAGGGCAATTAACACACACAAGTTGATAGACAGAAGATAAGAAGCGGTCGAGCCTAATGATAAGTAAAACAACTAACCATGTATAATCTAAATATAATGCAAGGGGGGGTTTGTTGGTTATTTTTGTTTATAAGTGCGATGATTGTCTTATCACGTTGGTGACATATCATTCCTAGGTTTAAATGGTACTTCTTCCTAAACCCTCGACTTGGCAATTCTGTCATAATTAACCAAATTCGCATAAATCATTCATAGCTGGTTATAATCTATCTTATGAGACAATAATTGTGATCTTATCAAATCCTAGCTTAACGAGACTTTACTAACTTACTGCGTAATGGCTCTTTATATACTCGTAGGCCAGTGTCCAGATCTTTACCCAAGGAATCAGAACATTATTTGTTAATCCCAGGTCACCTGCTAGTCTAACTATTCACTAAACCAAGGGGAAAGACAGATCAATATTTGTAATCCCATTACTCTAGATATATAAATTGCTTATATAGAGAGCCATCTCGAACTCTAGCTAACGCTCTGTTTGTATTCCTAGATCTAGTTAAATGATAGGTCGCATACTTAAGCACGTAAACGAGTATAAATTGATAAACATAAAACAACTCACAACGAATAAGCATACAATCTAGATAATCAAACCAAACAGTAAATAATCATAAACATTCTATACCTAACGGTATTAGCCATATCCATATAACTATACAAATGTCATAGATGAACGATTAAGGTAAACTAAACGATAATGAATGATACCAAAAACCGAACGCGTATTTAGAGTATAGAGATTACAAGGGTTTTCTTATAGATTGAAGTGCTTTGCAGGACCTTCTTGGCTTCTCTTCTCTTTTGAAAATCGAACTTGGTGGTTAATGCCTCTTCTCAGTATTTTTTCCCCTCCTAAAGTTAGTATGAAGGTTCGGTATTTATAGAGTCTGGAATTTAGTCAATACCCCGTATTGAAAGAGTTCAAATACGGCAGCATTGGGTACATGGCGTGGGCTCATGATATTATTTATATTCCAGAATATTCCATGACTTGTACTTGAATATGACAGTATGGCTCATCTGATATCATCGTATAGATCTCTCTTCGTAAATGCTGAGTTAAGTTTAAGGGCAACAGATACTTCTACTCTTTCCTTGATGATATGGCGTATAGGTTTCAATCAGAATCAATGCTCTTTATAATTTGTTTGTTTAAGCTCTAAAATGCGTGCTTTTTGATTATCTTTCACTCTTTGCTTGATAATTACTTCAAATAATAAATACAAGCAATTAAGTACCAATTCATGCATAAATAGTGTAAAATGAGCAATTTAGCTAGGATAAATGATGCTGTAATATAGACGTTATTTGATGTCATCAAATATCTCCCCACTTGAATCCTACTTGTCCCTTAGTAGACTTTAGAAAACTTATAAAAAGTATCCAACCAGGTTTTTAAGATTTTTTCACTTTAAGCATTTTTTTTGTTTAATTACAACACATAAACAAACACCACACAAAAGGGAAAATGAAAAACACTCAAATCACTCAAACTAATCAAGTGGTAACATTAAGTAATTTGCTCAATGCTCGGTCAATGAACGATATTCTATCATAAACTATGGCAAGGATACACATCTTCCACCACAAAGCTAAGAGTAACAAGTCTAAAAAGGTAAATATTGGTAAATTTTTAGGGTTGATCAGATCTTTCTAATCTTATCGATACAAATATTCCATAAAAGGCAAAAAAACACAAATGCACGCCCCAAATCCATGACCGCAACACTTTGATTGCTCACTCCTTAAACTCGCATAAGCTAAAGAATAGACCAGTAATCTCTTACCAATATAAGTAATCCAACAAGGGCGCAGTAAAACCATATATGCATGCCCCAAATCTATACCGAGATACATACGAATGCTCAACTCCCTATTCCGCGTAAAACAAATGTTAGGATGAAGAATCTATAAGGGTATGGAATTTTACTAACCTTTTTACCAATAATAATACACAACAAGGGCCAAAACACACATCACATCAAAGTCCATGAATAAGACACATGTGATTGCTCACACCCCTCATTTGACAAACAACGTTGAGGATTATGTATGGGAAATATATAATTGGTGTAAATATAAAAACAAAACAAATAGATTAAGTCAAATAAATAAGGAACGGTGTTGCTAGCTACTTTCTCGACCATACCTATGAAAAAGATACAAAATCACAGACTAACTCATGCTTTAACATAGATCACACGCTTTGTGTAGACCGAATTAGACTCAAAGATGTCTTGATCATAGATCACTAAAAACAAACCTTAGTTGCGTTCCCGTAACGGCCAACTCCCAATCAACCATAATATTATATTGATAATGTTCTTGTTGCAGGTATTATTTATTATAAAGTTTTACATTTATATTTTGCCGACATTACCTAATGACAACACTAACGGGCAGTGTACCCGATCAGTTGAGCTTCGTTGGTAAGTATGGTGTCGATCACTAAGAGCGAGAACGTAATTCCTAAGTCTATCAGTATTTTAGTTATCTATGTTAGATCTAATCTACTCAGAACCAATGCTAACCTAATTCTAATAGGTAGAGGGAGGGATTTTCAGCCTGAGAACTAGCACGTTTTTGGTGACTTAAATATACTTCCGCGACCAAAACACACCCAAGACAATCATCAATAGATAGAAGAGCGGTCAGCCAATTAAAAGGATACTGTATTAACATGAATCATCCAAATAAAACATTGGTTTGTTTATTTAGTGCAATGAATGACTTATTTCGAGGGTTATATCTTTCCTAGATTTAGGCGGTACTTCTTCCTAAAACCTAGACACGTCGAATTCTGTCACAATTAAACGCATCTGCATAAAGTTTTTTTTTATTTCTTTTGCGATTATAATCTATCTTAGGAGATTATAATCGGTATCTTATTAAACCTAAATCCTATCGGACTTACCCACTTACTGCTAACGACAATTTATATACTAGAAGCCCAATGTCCGAGTCTTTACCAAGGAATCAGAACTTAGTTTTGTTGATCCCAGTCACCTTCTATACAACTTGTTTCCGTAAACTAAGGTAAAGATAGGTCAATATTTATGATCCTATGATTCTAGATATATAAATTGCAATATGGAGAGCCATCCCAATATCTAGCTAACTTGGTCGGTATCACTAGACCCAGTTGAATGATAGGTCGCATACTTAAGTACATAGACAAGTATGAATTGATAAACATAATCAACATCAACGATAAAGTAGGCAATCGATATAAACAAGCCAAACATTATATTATCATAATCATGGCTAATACCCAAGGGTATTAGCCCTTAATCATTGTAATGTATACAATCATAATAATGAACAACCAAGATAACCTAACCGTGTTAAACGAATGATACCAAAAATTGAATGATTATTAAGAGTATGAGAATTACAAGGTGTTTCCTATTGAATTAAGCGCGTTGTAAGACCTCCTCTGCTCTTCTTGTATTCTGAAATCACCTATTTGTGGTTAGGGTATCGTAAATATGATTAAGCACACCTAAAACTCGTTTTTAGGTCCTTAATTTATAGTGTCTAGAATTTCATTGATACGCTGTATTGGTTAAGGTCAATACGACGTATTGGGAGTTTTCTTGGAGTAGGGACCATGTTTAATATCTTCAAGAATATTTAATTACTCGAAATAGAATACGGCGTATGAAGTCTTCTGGATACAGCAGAATTTTTTCACTAGTTTTCGTGGTTCTTGTTGAAGTTGCAGGCACGATAAATGCCGTATCTTCCTTGATGATACGTGTATATATGTCAGAATATTATGTCTCAGGATTTCTTCTTTTAAGCTCCAGAAAGCGAGTTGCCTTTTAGCTAATCTTCACAAAGTACTCCATAATTACTACAAATCTCAAATATAAACAATTAAGTACCAATTTCGCAATAATTATACAAAATGGGTAAGAATCATGGAATAAATGATGCTATAAAAGTGACGTTACTGATATCATCAAATATACTATACAACAATAGTGGCGATATCTACCACTTGATATAAAAAGTAAACACTTATTGGTTAATAATAGCCCAACTAAAAATAATATACAACATAACTTTATTTACATCGTCGTTTATAACACGTACACGTATAATCAAATCATTCATAACTAATAGGAAAAAAAAAAAAAATCAGTTAAGTTGTAAACAACCGATTATCTCCAAAAATTCTCCATTTTCTCACTCTCTGTTTTTGTATATTGTTTTTATCATAACTACTAGAAAACAAATGGGTGAAAAATACACCACTTCACGAACAGAAAAAATCTGATTCTATTTCTTAACATACTAGTGAAAGAAGCAAGACAACACAAAAATAACTACTAATTTTATATTCCTATTGCATGAGCAACATCCCGACCTAACACAAAGATAGATAATACGCACACAACACAGGAAAACAATACTTTTACACAAAAGCAACTAGGCAAACCAATAAGGGATTTAAATCTATAGGTAGCTAAGGTGAAAGGGTGTAACAAAACAAATTTGTGTGTAGAAAATGAAAGGAATGGCTCAGCAGGTTTTTCTAGAGGTATCTTACTCTAAAGATGAGAGTAAACACAAGGTTTATACGGGGGTTAACTAACCGATGTGGTAAGTTAATATCACAATATGTATAGGCTTTTTGATGTAATCCTAGAAATTTACCAGTTTAGAAAGATCACTCCATCTATTTAAAATAGTGCTTATTATTGTGGTCACTAATATTATACCAAGCCAAGTTCTAAAGTTTACTACAGTCACTGACACACTCATATTTTTATGGAATTTGAGGTAAAAATTCGGAAACTGATAAGGCTTAATTCTCACAATATGGAAATTAGGGATTTTAAATTTGAGTATAAATTAGGCGTATTAATGTAAAAATAAAGACAAGTAATGTTCTAATTCTCCTCCCCCCACTTGAGATATACAACACCATCGTTGTATAAATATAACATAAAAAACAAAAAATTAAAGAAGTAGAACAGAAAACTCCCCTGAGATTCCTGGTATCTGTTCGTCTTTGTGTATACATAAAATTCAGCTTCTAGATGATAAAAAACCAATTGTTTAAAAACGAAGACAACTAAACCCAAACATGAAAGAAGTAGTTAAAAAAGAAATAGTCAAACTCCTCGATACTGGTATAATATATCTGTTGGGATTAAAAGACTTCTTAGTGCTGTTGAAGTTACTGCTGATGGTTATGATTTCTACTGCTGGTGAAGACTGAAGAAAATATTCTAAGTGATTAATACTGCTAGTGCAAAAGTTAAGAGTACTAGTGTAAGTTACTACTGCTCAAGAAGTTCAAGGAAAATATACTAAGTGGTTACTACTGCTGATGTAAAGTTACTGCTATTAGTATAAAGTTAATGCTGCTGAGAAAGTTAATGCTGCTGGTTATAAGTTAGTACTCTTAGATCAAGTTAGTAATGCTTATGGGATATGTATGAGATATTTTTGTAAAAGATACATATAAGTTATTTGTTTAGAAGATTATGATAACTTAGAAAAATATTGTAATCCCATTAGGACTCCTTGGTGTATAAAAGGAGGTCCTAAGGTATAGAGTTTGATATCACAAAAATTACAAGTCAATTAGCTTCAAGGTTTTGTAAACCCTAACACTATTAAGAGTGTTCGTATTATATTGAGGTTGAAAGTTTGGTAAACTGTTTGTTATTGTTCTTATTCATTATTGAAATTCTTCTTAGTATTATTGACTAGATTCTGCATAGTCTTTGATATTCACAATCAAAGTTTCTATCATAGTTGTTTTGGATTTATTCAATACAACTTAGCCTTATACAAGTTAAGCAAAATCTATTCTATTAGGATCAACAAGTGGTATTAGAGCTTGTGAGAAGCTTTGAATAAGAAGAAACTTTACTACACACAAGATCCACTTTTTCAAGAAGCAATGGATTCTTAATCTACTCAAACCATTAAGCTACCCATACTCCAACCTGGTGAGTATGATCTATGGAAGATGAGGATGGAGCAGTACCTATAATGCATTGATTACACTCTATGGGAGATCGTAGAAAATGGTAATGCACCCATAGTAACAAAAACTGTTGATGGTAAGGAGACTGTTATCCCCCCTACAAGTGTTGAAGAGAAGGCACAAAGAAGGGCAGAGTTGAAGGCAATAAGTACTCTATTGATGGCCTTACCTAATGAGCATCAATTAAAGTTCAACTCATACAAGGATGCTAAGACACTGATGCAGGCTATTGAGAACAGATTTAAAGGTAATACTACTACAAAGAAAACTCAAAAAAATCTTCTAAAGCAGCAATATAAAATCTTTGTTGCATCCAGCACAGAAGTGATTGAGCAAACGTATGAAAGGCTTTAAAAACTAATTAGTCAACTGGAGATGCATGGTGAAGTTATCTCTCAAGAAGACATCAATCAGAAGTTCATGAGAAGTTTATCACAAGAATGGACTATGCATACTATTGTGTGGAGGAACAAACCAGAGATTAAGACATTGAGTTTGGATGACCTCTTCAACAATCTGATGGGTTATGAATCAGAGGTCAAGGGGACATCTAGCTCAAACACAAACTCACACAATGTAGCCTTTCTGTCCTCTAGCAGCACTAACAATGCAACTAGAGTAGTTAATACTGCTCAGGATATTAATACTGCTAGCACTCAGGGTGTTGTTGATAGCTCAACAATTGTTGAAAATTTGAGTGATGCTATGATTTGTTCCTTCTTTGTTAGCCAACCAAGTATTCCACAGCTTGATAATGAAGATCTATTACAAATCGATCCGGATGATCTAGAAGAGATGGACTTGAGGTGGAACATTGCTATGCTGACTATGAGGGCAAGAAGATTCCTGAAGAATGCTGGAAAGAAGCTGGACATGGCCAACAAAGAAAGAATTGGGTTTGACAAGTCTAAGGTAGAGTGTTTTAACTGCCACAAGAGAGGACACTTTGCAAGGGAGTATAGGGCACCCAGGAATCAAGAAAACAGAAACAGGGAGCCTATCAAAAGGACTGTGCCAGTTGAGGAAACTACTTCAAATGACTTAGTGTCTCAATGTGATGGCTTTGGCTATGATTAGAGTTACCAGGCAGAAGAAGGTCTAACCAATTTTGCTCTCATGGCTTATTCTTCAACAAGTTCAACTTCTTCTACAAACTCTGAGGTATCTAATGACTCAAATTGTTGTTCATCTTGTTTAGAATGTGTAAAAAAATCTAAAAGAACAAAATGAACAATTAGTTAAAGACTTAAGAACAACTAGGATAAGTGTTGTCTCTTATAAAACTAGTTTAGAATTTGTAGAAGCTAGACTGTTAGTCTTTAAGAAAAATGAGTTTGTGTATGAGGAAGATATAAAACTCTTAGAATTTGAAATCTATTTAAGAGATTTAGATATTACGGAGCTTAAAAGGAAGTTAGAGTTGGCTACAAAAGAAAAAGATGAGGTTCAACTTACAGTACAAAAATTTGAAAATTCATCAAAAAGCCTAAGGGTTCGTTTGGTAGGACGTAATGAAATGTTAAATGAATGGAATAAGCGACGTAATGGAATAAATAATGTAATGTAATAATTCATTACCCTTATTAATAATGTTTGGTTGGTATGCTATGACGGAATGCAATCGATAAAAAAGACTAAAATGCCCATAGTTAATAAGAAGTGTATTTAATGTGGTTAGTTAATTGTGGATTTTTAGGTAATTTTAATTACATTACGGACGTAATGAAAAAAAAGGAGGGGACCCCTATAGAATGAAAATGGTAGTTTTTGATGTAATGAGTCATTCATTGTAATGAATCATTCCATTGTATAATTGCAACCAAACAAGATTTTCCATTCAATCATAATAATTGTTTTCATTCTAACTTTCATTACATTATACCAAACACACTATAAGTAAACTTCTAGACAGACAGATAATGGATAAGTGTAAAACAGGATTAGGGTATAATGATGTCCCACCTCCCTATACTAGGAATTTTATGCCACCAAAACATGATTTAGTTTATCCTAGTCTAGATGATTTTGTTGATGTGAATGAGTCTGTTAGTGAATCTGTAGTTGAAAAGCCTACTATTAAGACTAATGAACCTAAGACTGCTAGGAAAGAAAATGGAGCCCTAATTATTGAGGATTGGGTGTCTGAAAGTGAGGAACAAGATGAGCCTAAGTTTCAAACAGTTAAGCCTAATTTTACTAAAATTGAGTTTGTTAAACCTAAAACTGATAGGAAATTTGTTGAGCAAATTAGACAAGACACATACAGTCAATCTTTCAGTCCATCTAGAAGTCTTAGGGGAAACAAGAGAAACTGGAACCAACAGATGTCTCAAAAATTAGAGAGTGATTTTGATATGTTCAACAAAGCTTGTCATGTGTGTGGTAGTTTTGATCATTTGAAGAATGATTGCAATAACTGGTATAATAATGGAAAAGTTGCAAAACCAGTTTGGACCAATGTTCAAAGGGTGAACAAACAGAATTTCTCTAAATTAACTCACCCCAGTCCAAAAAGGAACATGGTTCCAAGAACAGTCTTAACTAGGTCTGGCATAATTTCACTTAATACTGCTAGACCAGTTAATACTGTTCAACCAAGATCAGCAGTGAATAATGCAGGACCCATGAAAATGTTATTAATAATGCATATTCAACTGCTAGAAGGCCTTTTAACAAAATAACATCAGCTAATAGCAGTAATTTCACTAAAAAGGTTAATACTGTTAAGGGAACAAGGGTTAATATTGCTAGGTCAAAAGCAGTTATTAGTGTTGTTAAAGAAAACAAGGGAAATGCTGTTAAGGCCTCAGCATGTTGGGTTTGGAGACCAAAGCACAAAGTTTTAGACCATGTCTCTAGAAATAATGGTGCATCAATGTCCTTTAAAAGATTTGACTATATTAATGCACAAGGCAGATCCAAGTCAGTAATGGCTTGGGTCCCCAAAAGTAACTAATTTTCCTACCATTATGTGCAAGGCAATCTACAACAAGATTTGAAGGATATAAGGAGTGATTGACAGTGGATGCTCTAGGCACATGACAAGAAACAAATCCTATCTTACAGATTATAAAGAAATTGATGGAGGATTTGTTGCCTTTGGAGGTAATTCCAAAGGAGGGAAAATTACTAGGAAAGGTAAAATAAGAACTGTTAAATTGGATTTTGAAAATATGTATTTTGTAAAGGAACTAAAGTTTAACCTTTTCAGTGTCTCACAAATGTGTGATAATAAGAATAGTATTCTTTTTACTGATACTGAATGTGTTGTTCTGTCTCTAGACTTTAAGTTAACTAATGAAAATCATGTATTGCTTAAAGTTCCTAGAAAGGATAACATGTACAATGTTGATTTAAAGAATGTTGTTCCTCAAGGAGGTCTCACTTGTCTCTTTTTAAAAGCCACACCAGATGAATCAAATCTTTAGCATAGGAGGCTTGGACATGTAAATTTCAAAACAATGAATAAACTGGTAAGGGGAAACCTTGTAAGAGGTTTACCTTCAAAACTTTTTGAAATTAATCAAACCTGTGTTGCTTGTCAGAAGGGAAAGAAACACAAAGCTTTTTGTAATACCAAAACAGTAAGTTCAATTAGCCAACCATTACAAATGTTGCACATGGATTTGTTTGGCCTAACATTTGTAAAGAGTTTAATGAAAAAGATGTATTGCCTAGTTATCACATATGATTTTAGTAGGTTTAGTTGGGTTTTCTTTTTAGCCACTAAGGATGAAACTAGTGAAATCCTTAAAACATTTATCACAGACATAGAAAATCTAATAGACCTTAAGCTGAAAGTGGTTAGATATGACAATGGGACTGAATTCAAGAATAGGGTCATGAATCAGTTCTGTGAAATGAAAGGTATTAAGAGGAAATTTAGTGTTGCTAGGACTCCACAACAAAATAGAGTAGCAGAAAGAAAAAATAGGACACTAATAGAGGCTGCTAGGACTATGCTAGCTGATTCAAAATTGACAACAACTTTCTGGGCTGAAGCAGTTAATACTGTTTGTTATGTCCAAAATAGGGTGTTAGTTATCAAGCCTCACAACAAGACCCCTTATGAACTTTTTCTAGGTAGAAAACCTGCCTTTAAGCTTCATGAGACCATTTGGGTGTCCTGTTACAATCCTTAATACCATAGATCACCTAGGTAAGTTTGATGGAAAAGCTGATGAAGGGTTCTTTGTAGGATACTCTACCAATAGCAAAGCATTTAGAGTATTTAACAATAGAACTAGGATAGTAGAAGAGAACCTGCATGTTCAATTTAGTGAGAATACACCTAATATTGCAGGAAGTGGACCAAATTGGCCTTTTGATATTGATGCACTAACAAAATCTATAAACTATAAGCCAGTTGTTGTAGGGAATCAATCTAATTGTAATGTAGGTACAAAAGCATGTGACAATGCAGGTAAAACTAGAGTGGAGATAGTACCTGGCAAAGATTACATATTGCTACCATTATGGACTCATGATCCACTATTCTCTTAAAATTCAAAGGATTCTCCTGATGCTGGATTTAAACCATCAGGGAAGGAGGAAAATAAGGATGCCAAAGATCCAGGAAATCTAGGTAGTAATCCAACTGAAGAGGGTGAAAGAGTTAATCAAGAGAAGGATGCAAGTGTTAACAGCATTAACACAATTAATACTGCTAGTGCAACTGTTAATGCTGCTAGCATGGAGGATAGTGTTGTTGATGAGAATATAGTCTATAGATGTGCTGATGATCCAAATATACCTAATTTGGAAGAAATTAGCAAATTTAGTGATGCTGAAGATGATGGTGCAGAGGCTGACATGACTAACTTAGATACACATATCCCTGTCAGTCCTATTCCAACTACTAGAATTCACAAGGATCATCTAGTTGAACAAATCATTGGAGATATACATTCAGCACCTCAAACCAGAAGGATGACAAATAGTGTGATTGAACATGCTATGTTTAGCTCAGTGCAGCATAGGACCAACTATAAAGACTTTCAAAATTGCTTGTTTGCTTTCTTTTTATCACAAGAAGAATCTAAGAATGTAATCCAAGCATTGAAGGATCTAAGTTGGATAGAAGCTATGCAGGATGAGCTTCTACAATTCAAATTACAAAAGGTTTGGACCCTGATGGATTTACCAAATGGCAAAAAGTCCATAGGTACTAAATGGGTTTACAGGAACAAGAAGGATGAAAGAGGCATTGTGATAAAGAACAAAGCAAGGTTGGTTGCTCAAGGGTACACATAAGAAGAAGGGATAAACTATGATGAGGTCTTTGCCCATGTTGCCAGAATTGAAGCAATTAGGCTATTGTTAGCCTATGCCTCATTTCAATTTCATTGCCTATTCTGAAAAATTCAACATCTATGGCGGGCCTAAATTTTGCTGACTCACATAATATGGTTGCTTACTTGGAAAAATCCACAGAGAATGTTGATTTTGCTGAGATAGTAGACTTCCTAAATGTTAACCTCATAGGGTATGCCTTGACAGTTGGTCCTATTATTTATGTTTCTTGTATTGAACAGTTTTGGTCTACTGCTAAGACCAAAACAGTCAATAATGAAACATAGATTCATGCCAAGGTTGAGGGCAAGACAATAGTAATATCAGAATCATCTGTGAGGAGAGATCTTCAATTTGATGATGAGGATGGTATTGCTTGTCTAACAAACACTGAAATTTTTGAAAACCTTCAATTGATGGGATATGAAAAGCTTTTTGAGAAACTTACTTTTTATAAACCTTACTTTTCCCCTCAATGGAAGTATCTAATTCATACCATCTTACAATGTTTAAGTTCTAAATCAACTGCATTGAATCAAAAGTTTAATTTTTCTAAATTGATTTTTGATGGTATGATGAGAAACTTGGATAGTTCTAAAAAGTTTTTAATGTATCCAAGGTTTTTACAACTGTTTTTGAACAAACAAATTGAAAATCTTTCAGAAGTTAATGTTGTTTATGATATACCTTCTCATACTAAAAAGATTTTTGCAAACATGAGAAGGCAAGGAAAAGATTTTTCAGGGACTGTAACACCATTGTTTTCATCTATGCTGGCACAACAAGCAGATATGGGTGAAGGGTCAGGACAACCCACTGATCCCCAACACACATCCACATCTGCTCAACCC
The DNA here is from genome assembly GCA_026074375.1 of Tanacetum coccineum. Classification (NCBI taxonomy): domain Eukaryota; kingdom Viridiplantae; phylum Streptophyta; class Magnoliopsida; order Asterales; family Asteraceae; genus Tanacetum; species Tanacetum coccineum. The sequence goes on from BQNB010010077.1 coordinate 40,782, forward strand.
TCTAATGAAGAACCAATCACTGTTCCATCATCATCTCAACCCAAAAAGACTCACAGACCTAGGAAAGTCAAAAGGGCCACTGAGATATCTCAGTCTAGTGGACCTATTCCCCTTGTTACCGAATGAGGGGTCACTATGGAGAGGGCAGACAAGAATGGAAAGGGCTGCCCACTACTGCTTCTAAGTTAGAAGCAAGAGCTGGACTGGTTGGTAAACATAAATAGACATAATATATGGCCAACACTTAATGAGCAAGTCTCAAGGAACTGGTTCGGTTGTGGTCTCAGGTGCAAAGCTACTATATTAGGGGATGTAGAAGCTCAAAACTAGGTTTGGACTGCATCTAAACAGTCCAATAACTTCCTCTATCAAAGAGTTAACACACTTGAAGTGGGGAGGACAGACTGAAACTTAAGGAATTAATGGACCTTTATACAAAACTGTCTCATAGAGTTCTTGACTTGGAGACAACAAAGACTGCTCAAGCAAAGTAGATTGCTAGTTTGAAGAAGAGAGTCAAAAAGCTAGAAAGGAAAAGGAAGTCAAAAACTCCAGGGATGAATTTATTTAAGATTGGTACCTCTAGAAGAAGAAGTTTGGGTGAGGAGGATGCATCCAAACAGGGGAGGAATTTGAAACAGGGAAAACAGAGTTCAATCTTTGAAGAAAGTGATTTTGATGATGAAGGTTTTGATGCAGATATGGATGAAGTGTTCAAAGATGTTAAAAGAGATGCAGAGCAGGTGATTAGTGCTGTTGCAGATGAAGTTCTTACTAGTGATGCAGTTAATACTGCTGGTACTAAAGTTAATAATGCCAGTGCACTAGTTACTACTGTTGGTGTATCTGTTAGTACTGCTAAACCTATTACTACTGCCAGTGTTAATATTACTACTGCTGAACCAATTACTCCTCCAACAACAACAACAACTATTTTTGAAGATGAAGATCTTACAATTGCTCAGACTCTTGTAAAGATGAGGAGTGAGAAATCAAAGGTAAGAGGAGTGGTTATGCAAGAACCTAGTGAGACTGTTACAAGACCAACAGTACCACCTCAACAACATGATCCTAAAGACAAAGGAAACGGTAAGATGGTTGAACAAGAAAATCCATTAAAGAAAAAGGACCAGATCAAGTTTGATGAGGAAATTGCTCAAAGATTGCAAGCTTAGATGCAAGCTGAACTAGAAAAAGAAGAAAGGTTGGCAAGAGAAAGAGAATAAGATGCAAACATTTCTAAATGGGATAATGCTCAAGCTATGATGGATTCTGATTATGATCTAGCTGCAAGAATACATGCACAAGAGCAGGAAGAGTTGACCATTAAAGAAAAGTAAAAGATGTTTATAGAGCTCATGGATAAAAGGAAGAAGCATTTTGCAAGACTTAGTAGCAGAAGAGCAGAGGAAAACCAATAAACCAAAGCACAAAGAGGAATTCAAAATGTGTACTTATCGAATAAGAACATGGTTGGATTCACTCGCAATCAGTTAATTAAACAAAACGCTTTAATGATGTTCTGACAGGCTTCTTGACAAGTCATGAGTTTGGATAGACTCATTTTGTGTACCTATGGATTCTAAAGTGGTGAAAGGAAGTAAAGATAGAGCAGAAGGCAGTGAGACTAGAGCAGAAGGAAGTTCTAAGAGAGCAGGAGAAGATCTTCAACAAGAGTCTACCAAGAAGCAAAAGATGGATGATGATAAAGAGAAAGAAGAACTTAAACAATGCTTTAAGATTGTTCCAGATGATGGAGATGATGTAACTATTAATGCTACACCCTTGTCTGTCAAAATTCTAATTGTTGACTACAAGATCTATCAAGAAGGGAAGAAAAGTTTCTTTCAAATTATCAGAGCAGATGGTAAGACTCAATGTATATTACCTTTTAGTAATGCTTAAGAACTTTGATAGAGAAGACTTAGAAGTTCTTTGGAGGATAGTCAAAGCTAGATTTAAGAAGATAGAGCCAGTATTTTACATGGATACTTTCTTACACCTTAATTTGAAAACCATGTTTGAACATCATGTTGAAGATAGTATATGGAAGAATCAACAAGGATTAGTTAAAGTGCTAAATTGGAAGATTTTTGATTCTTGTAGAGTTCATTGTGTAACAGTACAGACCATACCATATTATCTATTAGTTGAGAAGATGTATCCACTTACAAAGCACACACTACATCAGATATTTAATAATGTGAAGCTTCAAGTTGATTATGAGAGTGAAATGGCATATGAGCTTCTTAGATTGGTCAAGAAACAACTTAAGGAAGGCTATGTACCTGAATGAAGTGTTTGGAAGCATCCTCCTAGTGAAGATAAAGCTTTTAATCAATAAACTTAAAGATTCCGAAGATGAACATCAAGTTTAGGGGAGGATTGTTGGGATTAAAAGACTTCTTAGTGTTGTTGAAGTTACTGCTGCTGGTTATGATTTCTACTGCTGGTGAAGTTCAAGGAAAATATTCTAAGTGATTAATACTGCTAGTGAAAAAGTTAAGACTGCTAGTGGAAGTTACTGTTGCTCAAGAAGTTCAAGGAAAATATACTAAGTGGTTACTATTGCTGATGTAAAGTTACAGCTGTTAGTATAAAGTTAATGCTGCTGAGAAAGTTAATACTGCTGGTTATAAGTTAGTACTGTTAGATCAAGTTAGTAATGCTTATGTGATATGGATACGTATAAGTTATTTGATTAGAAGATCATGATAACTCAGGAATATATTGTAAGCACAGTAGGACTCCTTGGTGTATAAAAGGAGGTCCTAAGGTATTAGGTTAGATATATCTCATATCTCTCATACATCTTTTATCATAGTTTAACCTAAGTCGATTAGCTTTAAGGTTTTGTAACCCTAACACTATTAAGAGTGTTCGTATTATATTGAGGCTGAAAGTTTGGTAAACTGTTTGTTATTAATCTTATTTATTACTGTTTTATTGAAATTCTTCTTAGTATCATTGACTAGATTCCGCATAGTCTTTGATATTTACAATCAAAGTTTCTATCATAGTTGTTTTGGATTTATTCAATACAACTTAGCCTTATACAAGCTAAGAAAGATCTATTCTATTAGGATCAACACTATGACCATTCAGTCTGGAGTGAAAGAGATGATAGTGGCAGCCCAAAGCAGAGTTTCCAAACAGAGAACATCTTGCAGAAAGGCTACATGGTTTAGATCAACAGATGAAAATAAAGGAAGATAGAAGTTTGTATTTTATGGATAGGATATGGGTTCCTTTAGTAGGAGATGTGAGAATGGTAATTTTGAACGAAGCCCATAAGTCTAGGTACTTTGTGCATCCTGGAGCGGATAAGATGTACCATGACCTTCGTGATATGAATTGGTGGCCGGGAATGAAGAGAGATATTGCTATCTATGTTAGTAAGTGTTTGACTTCTGCAAAAGTGAAAGCTGAGCATCAAAGACCTTCGGGTTTACTACAACAACCTAAGATACTGGAGTGGAAGTGGGATAAGATCACTATGGATCTTATTACCAAGTTACCTAGGTCTAGAAGTGGGCATGACACGATATGGGTAATAGTCGACAAACTTACCAAATCGGCTCATTTCCTATCAATTCGTGATAATTTTAATACGAAGAAGTTAGCAAGATTATATATTGATGTAATTGTGGCACGTCATGGAGTGCCCATGTCAATTATTTCGGATCAAGATGGGCAATTTACTTCGCACTTTTGGTAAACGGTACAGAAAGCGTTAGGAACAAGATTAGACTTGAGTACTGCTTATCATCATCAGACGGATGGACAAAGTGAGCGTACAATTCAGACCTTGGAAGATATGTTAAAGGCGTACGTTATAGATTTTGGTGGTAGTTAGGATGTCCATCTACTATTAGCTGATTTTTTCTATAACAACAGTTATCATTCGAGCATTCAGTATGCTCCGTTTAAGGCTTTATATGGTAGGAAGTGTAGGTCGCCTGTGTTATGGGCAGAGATTGGAGAGGGCAGTTTGATTGGACCTGAGTTAGTACTACAGACGACAGATAAGGTGGTATTGATAAAGGAAAAGCTCAAAGCGGCAAGAGACCGTCAAAAGAGCTATGCGGATAAGAGACGTAAACCGTTAGAGTTTGAGGTGGGTGATAGGGTATTATTAAAGGTGTCGCCTTGGAAGGGCGTAGTACGTTTTGGAAAGAAGGGTAAGTTGGCACCAAGATATGTGGGACCGTTTGAGATCCTTGAAAGGATTGGCCTTGTAGCTTATAGGTTGAGGTTACCTGAGGAGTTGAGTAGTGTACATGACACCTTTCATGTGTCAAACCTGAAGAAGTGTCTGGCAGATGCTAGTTTGCATGTGTCATTGGATGAGATAAAGGTCGACAAGACACTTCGTTTTGTCGAGGAACCTGTAGAGATTATGGAACGAGAAATTAAGAAGTTAAAACGTAAGAAGATAGCACTAGTGAAAGTTAGATGGAATTCGAAACGTGGTCCTGAGTTTACTTGGGAACACGAAGATCAGATGAGGATTAAGTATCCACAGTTGTTCGTGGACCGAGTTGTTGAGCCTGCTAGTTAAATCTCAGGACGAGATTTCCTCAAGGAGGGGATACTGTGACACCCGTGATTTAATCAGGTTAGTAATACCTTTAGAAATGGCTAAGAGTTCGTTGTGTGTGATTCTTGTATGCTATGTGTTATATATGTGTGCTAAGTGGTTTGAATAGGTGCATGATATCATTTTGAGGTGTATGGGCATCTCATTTTGAGTGTGTTTGTGTTTGGTGATAAGTATTCCATTCGTTCGTAAATAGTGATAATGGAAAGTAATGGCGTATAGTACGCAATGCTACGTCAATGATTTTGGTAATTTTGTGTTAAAAGTTTATGGGAAATGTAGCATAATGGTAATAAGTGAAGTGAGTGAAATATGTTTAATTATAGTGGACTTTCTAAATATAGAAAGTGAAAAGTGAAATGAAAAGTTATTTTTTAGAAAGGTAAGTAGTTGCGTTTATGTGAAAAGGTTTACCCAAATTAGCTTAGGTTTTTATAAAAACTTAAGGTAATAAAGATAATTAGTTAAATAATAATAATTAAAAAAAATAAAAAATATATAATTAAAGGGGTTTCGGCCGGTTAGGATAAAAGAAAAAAAGGGAAACTATTTTGATTACAACTAGGATTCTATTAGTATAAATACAAATCTAATAAAACCCTAAATCACTTTTTCTCTCCCCTTTTCCCTTTGATCGGCCGAACCAAGCAAGAAGAAAAAAAAGATTTTTTTTTATCAAGATCAAGTTGGTGATTTAGTGATTCAAGAAAATCAAAGTTTAGGTATGTTTCAATTAAGCTTTTGTTTAGTTTTCTTTAAAACATGTAACAATTATTATGATGGATCTTTAGGGTTATAAAAACTTCTATAATTAAGGATATATTGATCATGCTAGAGTGTTTAGGGTTTAATTAGGATAATATGGATGTAAACAGTTAGGCTTAAATTGCGTTAATTTGTGATTTAATGTTGAGCAAAATTTAGGGTTGTGTTAAACTGATTATATCTAGATGATAAAAACGTGTTTTGATATGATTCCGGTGCCTAAATTATAGTTCAAAGAGTCTATATTCCAAAAAGTACAGCCTTGATTGATTTTGACTTCGGGGAGTTAGTCAATTAGACGAAACAAGAAAAGTTGTCAAAATAGTAAATACGGGTCAGAATTAGGTCATGTTTGGGAAGGTAAAACCCTAACTTAAAAGTGAAATTAAGGTTAGCCAATTAACAGGGTTAAGTTCAATATGTATATAAAGAAACCCTAGAAGGAGAGCTTATGATTGTGTGTCTAAGTATGATATTTAGCGCCTTACTTTTTAGTGTGCAATCAGATCCGAATTGGGACAGTTTTGAAGTTTGATTTTATTTAGGATAGTTGTGCATGTAATGGGTACTTAGGAATTACAAGATGGTTAGTAAACTCATAAATGAACTTAGGTTATTTTTGGTATAATTTATTAAGGTCAGCAAGTATGGTTTTTAAGTTGGTAAAGATACACTAAAACTCTGCATTTTTGAATAAATTGTAGTTGACTAGTGTAATGTGATAATCAAGTGGTTAAGGTTGGGCATGGTGTCAGGGTGACCCATGATGGTTAATCAAACCCTTAGACATCCATCATATGTGTGTTACATGGACTAGAGCTTTTAGCTTGGTCGTATGTAACCGTGTTTATTTATTTGTATAGTTGCGTGATAGGAATTAGAAGACGCGTTTGAGTATTCAGGTGAGTTACATACTCCTACTTTTTACATTGTTTTTAAGCTTGGGATGGAAATGATGCAAGTGTTGAAATATGTTTTAAATTGATGTGATTATGTGTTAGTGTAAATACATGGACTATTATGTGACTAATGTGCGTTATGTGTTACATGTTATGTGATGTGATATTGATGTGTGAGATAAGTCAGGAGGATTACTTGTGAGTATCTCTGGCCTGCTTAGTGGAAGGTATTGTTTCCTAGTCAGGAGGATTGCCTGCGGGTATCTCTGGTTTGAGCTAGAGGGAATGAGATTTGGTTATGTGATATTGAGATGTTGCCTAGTCAGGAGGGTTACTTGCGAGTATCTCCGGTCTGAGCTAGAGGGTAATGGAATTGGATTGATCCAAAAGCGATTGAGGTCGTCTGCTTGGTGTTTAATTGATTGGATTTGGATTGAATTGCATGTTAGCTTGTATGTTAGTTAGCATAATTGTCATGCAAAAGTGTTGTTTTATGATCACAGTAATTCAGTTAATGATTTTGGAATGGATTGAGTATGTGTGTCTGAAAACCTATGTTTCTCACCAACCATTGTGTTGACGTATAAGCATCATTTTTAGGTATTCAGCAAGATAAGGTTAAGGTTAAGAAAAGTGGCTAGATGGACCGTAGGCAGCTGACGAAGTTTAGTTATCTAGATTTTGTTATTTGCTTTGGATGATGGATGTTATTTGACTTGTTTTGTTTGGATGTTTAAATGTTTGCATGTCATGACATTGGCATGAACTGCCTTTATTTCAATGTCAGACGCCTTTGGATTTTGTTGATGTTTTTGGGTATTTTATTATTATAACAATTGCGTGGTATATACCTGTATTTATGCATATTTAGTTTCTCTATATAGACGCCAATGTGTTGTGATGATTCCCTTTCTCGTTGCGCCCCGTGTTTCTGCCTTGGCGGGGTGTGACACAAGAGGTGTTATTAATTAAATTAAAGGACTTATAATAATTTAATTATGTCAAAAGTTTATAAAACAAATTGTATATATCATATGCGAACAGTTGGATTAAACTATGAAATTTTGAGTTTTTATAAAATATAAAGACCTGGAAATAAAATAGTACTTTTTATGAGGATTCTAAATATATAAAAAACATGAAAAACAGAGTTATAACAAAGAAGATATGAAGTTTTCAAGATTAGATAATTAATAATATACATTGTTTTTATAAAAGAGGTATGTGCTTAAACACATACCGTTTTCCATTAAATCCGGACTTAAATGACCAAAACGTACCCAAAAATACATTGTATTTGTATGTTTTATTTATATTGTGCAGAAAATAGATATCCAAGAGAAGGACGAAAAATCAAGCAAAAACGACAAAACCGAGCACGGAATGGAAAAGCGTGAAAGTCAAAGTCGAAGTCAAAGACCAAAAAGTCAAAGTCAATGTCAACCCCGACAAAGTCAACAGTCAAAGTCAAAGCCGAAACCGAAGAAATGTTAAATGGGCCCACCCGTACCCATCTAATGGGCCGGGTCAACCCATTTAAACATTATGAAGACCAAATGGGCCCATACACCTTTTATTACTTACCGGCCCATAACTTTACAACATAATGTCTGTATGACTTAACGGCTGTTAACCCATTTTACCCTTTAAACATTAACTTTCGTTAGTCCACATGGACTAAATGTGCAAACTCACATATAACCCTCAAGGACCTAAATTGCCAACCCCTCTAAACTTATTGCAATAACAAGTATCAAAGTGGAGGACCATTCATGTCAACCTCCAAACATTCACCCCTGCACCCAAAAACAAAACAAAAACAGAGTATAACAAACCCTTTCTCGCCAAACCATTTTTGGCACTATTCATCATCTCTCCCGTCACTTTCCCCCACCTCGTTCACTGTTCACCCACAACAAAACTGTTACTCTCACCTCACAATGGGACAAAGACACCTTGGCAAATCTTGCAAACCCCTATTGGACAAAGAAATCAATGGTCACAATTAGAAAACTTGGGGACAAAGATTAACTGAAGGCTGAGATTACTCTATGGATTCCACTCACATAACAAACACATATGCTTGAAGCCCCTCACAGAGAAAGCACACAAAGAAGAGCTCAAGACTAGGTTTTTAGTGTAAATAGGCTAGACTAGTTCATAGTTTACCTTTGTCGAATTTTGTTAGAGTCAAAGGCTTGTAAACAAATATTTGTACCATTTTAATATATTGCAATTTACTTTTCATGTCATTTAATTACTTGTCTTTTAAATACTTGCATTGTTGTTTTTTTAGTTTATGAAAATCCGTTTCCTTTAAATATTTGTCATTTAAGCTTTCTTGTTATTTAAATACTGTCTTAAACTGTTTTATAAGCCTTTGTATAAGTTTTTAAGCCATTAAAAGCTTATATAAAAGCTGTTTTTATTTTCTGTCAAAAAATTCAAAAATCACAAAAATATCAAGAAGAAAGCATTGGAGCAAGGTAAATTGTTGCTTCACTGTTAAATTTGTGCATTTTACTGTTCATCAGTGCTTATTGTTGCTTATTCTCTTGCTTTTCTTGCTTATTACTATTTGTTTATACTTATTTGTCTTTACTTAATTCTTATTTATGAGCAAGGGTAATTGTAAGTTTACTTTTTCAAATTTTGCTTATTTACTATTCATGTGCTTGTTTCCTGCTTATTAGTGTTATTTATGCCTGTTTATGTTTGATATTTGCTTTAATGTGCTTTGTTCATGTTTTACTTTAAAACTGTCTAAAATAGCCCATATTCTGCTTATTACTCTTTTGCTTATTTAAGTGCTTATTTTTGTGTTTTATTTACTGCTTATTGCTCATTAGTGTTTGCTTTTTTATCTGTTTTCAAATTTCCTTGTTTAAATCATTGTGAATCTGTTTTAAAATTGACTTTGAAAAATTAAAGGGGTGTTTGGGACAAGGGGCAAAAAGGGTCAAAGTGGTTTTAAAACCATTTGGGTTATTTAGCAATCTTGTACAACCCTTTTTAAGTTGTTCTTTATTTGTTTTCAAATGTTTTTAGTTCTAAAAATTTGTTTTGAAGTATTTTCTAATTGGTCTTCTAAAGTTGTGGTGACAGAATTGCTTTAAGTCCTTATTTGGATTAAGACTTCTTGGCCAACTTTTAAAACTAGTCTTTGAGTTGATTTTAAGTCCTAATGCAGTAGGTCTTGTAGTGGTTAAGAATCTATTGTCATAGGTGACTTTGTACAAAATCTGTCAAGTTTTCTTTTTAGTCAAAATCCCCCTTTTCATTTTCATTTTTCAGTCACTTAAAATTGTTTTTAGGCTTTAAAATTTTGAGCATAAGCTCATTGGAGGATAGTCTCCATCTGTTTTAACTTGTTTTTCAATTTGTCCTTATTTTCTAGCTTATTTGTTGGCCTGCCAAGTGCCATTTTTCATTTTAAAGAAAAATCCAAAAGTAGTATGCTGATGATGACACCATTTTCTTTAGCATTTTAGTCGCTTATTTAAGTTTTAAACTAAAAAAGAAACCATTTTCACTTTGTTTTTTATAAAGCACTTTGGTCAGCTTTAAGCACATAAAGCCTTATGATCCATAAGGATCCTTTTAGTGCTTAAATTAAGCCCAAAAAAAGTGGTCCCCTTAGGCTCGTTGATTGGCAGATCTTTTGCATAAGTGCTTATTGGCCTTTTTCTAGCTAGCTTATTGTTATTATGTGCTTAATTTAGTTATAATTGCCTATTAGTTATGTTAGTGCTTAATTTATCTTATTGTACCTTAGGTAAACTTATTTAAGTTTTATTTGCATTTGTAGCATAGTATTTTAAGTTTAAAAGTCTCTTATAGATTCTGTCATTTCTAGCTTATCTCTTTGCTCATCTTGTGTTTTGACACTTGCTATTAGGTGAGTGTAGGGACTCAATCTTAGCTTATTTCTTGTTTTGCCAGCTTATTTGTTGTTTAAAATAGCACAACAGTTAGCTTAATTAGGACTTAGTGTAAAAAAGCCCTTTCTGTCACTTTTTAGCTTATTTCAGTGTTTATTTGTGGTTTATAAAAAAGTTGTTTTTATTAAAAGTGCTTTTTTTAAGTTCTTAAAGCTTTTCTATAAAAACAATTGCAAAAAAAGGGAAGGTGGAAGTCCAAGGTGAGCAAGGCTCGAACCTTGGACCTCAACACCATCAACCTTTACACACACACTGCACTACACATGCACCCTTGGGATTTTTCTGTCATAGTTTGCATTTAATATTCTTTTACCCACTTTTTAGCCCATATAGCCCATAAGTCATTTTCTGCTTATTTCAGCTTATTGGGATAAGCTGAGCAAGGCTCGAACCCTGGACCTCACCAACCTCAACCAAAGTTTTACACACACCACACACAACCACTAGCGCCCTTGAGTCTTTTCCGTTTTATTTCGCACCTTTTATTCTTTTATCATCTTTTTAGACAGTTTAGCTTATAAGCCATTTTCTGCTTATTTCGTAGCTTATTTGATAAGCTGTTTTACCCCTTTCATTTTTCATATGATTAGCTTAGTTCAAAGCACTTTTCATGAATTTTTCAGAATTTTCTCATTTCGTTTAGTATTTTTAATTATTTTTTTATTAAAATTGTTTTTAATTCATATTAAATTAAATAAAAATCAAAAAAATATTATTCTTTTTTAGAAAGTTTTCTTTTATCATTTAGGTTTGTTAAAAATTAATTTTGCTTTCGTATGGTTAAATTTATAAAATTGGTTTTTTAAAGAACGAGATTAGGATCCCGTTATCGTTTTTAGGTTTTAAGCTTTAATTGCTCTTGTTTTTTAGTTTGCCTTTACTTGTTTTTGCTTATTAATTGTAGAAATAGAATCCAAACCAAAAAATCATTGAATCATTCAAAAACGCGATCACGAACTTAATCCCGATTCTCAATTCACACATCGACGGGAAACAACCCAGGAAGGTTTTTAGGGATTTTGCTTTGGTTAAAAGTAATATCCTTTTAAAAGCCTTACGGAATACTTATCTCTCTATTATTGATCTTATCCTTATTATATATTTATATTATATTATATTTATATATATTAAGTGGACGAGAGTCAATTTTTGGCGCCGTTGCCTGGGAGATCGTGAGACGATTTTCATGTTTCGATTGAAGATTAGTTTTTGAAGACCCTTCCTCGTGAAGTTATCATTTTCCATTTGTGAATATTTTCTTATTATAAAAAATTAAAAAATACCAACAATACTTTTCCTAAAGTATTGAAAGTACCAAAAAAATTAAAAAATCAACAAAACAAATCGTGTTGTTAATCGTTATAATCGGCTCACCTTTGAATTACAAACTATAAGGAGGGTATAAGGCGGGCTTGATCCAAGGAACATCGCACAAAAAGGAAGAACGATTTTAAATCGCTTCGGCGTGCTAATTCATTCCGCTCTCTTGTGAGTAATTTAAAGAGCTACCGTGGACTTTTAACATCCTGTTACCAAAAATATTTTGTTGTTCTTGTTTTTAGTGCATGCGCACTCGCTCTTCTTCGAATCTAGTTGGTGAATGTTCTCCTAATCCAACTACTTCAAATCCGAAAAGTCATAACCGGAGACATTCAAAGCAACCTTTTTCTCTTGAATAATCTCCCGTAGATACGATGGCCGATCAACGTACTATGGCGGAATTGCTCCGTGCACCCACCGAGGGTTATGCGAAGGCAATCGTGGTTCCACCAATTCTTGCTGAGCATTTCGAGCTCAAGCATAGTCTCATTAATATGATGACTTCGGACCAATTCTTCGGACTTGAGAAAGACAATCCTCATGATCACATTCGTTGGTTTAACAAAATAACTTCCACAATAAAATACAAGGATGTGCCAAATTCAACGATTAAGCTTATGCTTTTTCCATTCTCTCTTACGGGGGCAGCCCGTCGTTGGCTCGAAAAAGAACCCCCTCGTTCTATTCTCACTTGGGAAGATCTTGTTTCTAAATTCATCAATGAATTCTTTCCTCCCTCAAGAACGAAAAATCTCCGAAATGAAATTTCCAACTTTGAACAACGTTTTGGTGAATCGTTTCATGAGGCATGATCAATCAAAGATCTCCTTCGTGCTTAGTCCCGTCATGGAGTTCACTCGGATTTCACCAATCTTGATACTTTCTATATGCCTTGAACCCGGCCGACAAGATTCCTTAAATTCCCTGCCACGGGGGCAATCTTTTGGAAAGAAGTACTCAGATGTGTTGACGATATCCGAAAATAATCCAAAGTTCCGCAATTCATGAAACAATCCGTTGTTTCTCAGTGAAATCAGTGATGTTAATTCTCTTCTTCCCGATATAGCCAAACTTACTCATGCAGTAAATCAGCTGACGAGTGTTGTGATTCCGCTATGACGGCTATTCTTAAACAATTTCAAGCAACCCCACCTCCAGCTTCCGTAAAAGTTGTTGAGGAAGTTTGTGTTACTTGCGATGGTGCTCATCCTTATTATTAGTGTCTCGCCGCCGATGGCAACACTTTCCCGGAATATCGAGATAATATTTAAGGATTACGTTTGCAGAAGCACGCGGTACTACTACAATCAGGGTAATATCAGGTTATCGTCCATCTATGTGTGGCTAATCAAACAAGAACCACCCGGGTTGTTGTTTTCCAAAAAAACGGGCAAAATAATCAAAACTGTTTTTAATAGCCAACCTCCATGATATAAATGAGAAACAATTTCAATCAAAAGGCACATTATGAAGCTCCAATTCATCAAAATCACAGTGGTTCCCTTTAAGTGAATTAGAGAAAATTTAAGAAATGAATGATGTGAATATAAAAAGCCCATGCAAGCGTCAATTAACATGTGTAAAATGAGTTAGAGAAAAAAATACATTCTTCAATCAATCTTCACAATGTTCAAATCAAACAAATAAGCTTAAGAACATGATTGGCAAGTTTTCTATTCAATAACACCGCTTATCTACATCGGGTACGAATCGTCTCCTACAACACCGTTGCTAACCCGAAGGGTGAATTGAAATCCATTACCACTCAAAGTGATCTTATTCTTGATGGACCTTCCGTTTCTATGCCTCCTCCATTCATTAATCCGGAGGAGGATGAACGTGTTGAGGAGACTTTAACGGACCCAGAACATGGTGAGTTTACCATTAAGGTCCCACCCCCTCTCGTCCAAAAAGTTAAACCTCCTTCTCAAAGAAATTTTGTGATTCACCAAAGGGATCCTCGTTACCCTCATATCCCTTATCCTTCAAGAATGCACCAAGAAAAACGGCAAGAGAAAGATGAAGTCCAAATTCATAAATTTTGGTAAATGTTCAAACAACTTCACATCAATATCTCTCTTGTCGATGCTTTGATTCTAATCCCGAAATACCAAAAATGCTTAAGTCTTTCCTTTCTAACAAGGAAAAACTTATTGAATAGGCAAATACACCCCTTAATGAAAATTGCTCAGACCGGTTTTACCTAAAAAGTTACCCGAAGAAACAAGGTGACCTGGGAAATTTCTCCTGTCCTGATGGTTTTTTAGTGAGATTAAGTGCAAGGCCCTAGCCGATCTAGGTGCTAGCATAAACTTGATTCCACTCTCGGTGTGGAAAAAGTTACGATTACCCGAGCTTATTTCCACCCAAATGACCCTTAAACTTGCTAATCATGAGATTTGCACTCCGGTTAGAATTGCAAGAGATGTCTTTGTTCCGGTTGGAAAGTTCACATTTCCGCTGGTTTTTTAACATGATCTTGTCATCGATGAATATGAAATGAATCCTCGAGTCCCCCTCATCTTTTGGAAGGACCTTTCTTACAGACCGCTCGAGCTTTGATTGACGTTCATGGAGAAGAAATGATTCTCCGTGACGGCAATGAAAGACTAATCATGAATATGAGACATGACACTTCAAGCAATTCAAACGAACCTCATCAAGAATCAATCAACATGATTGATGTCTACAATGTTTCACATGAGAAAATTCTTAAAGATTTGTTTACAACAAATCATCCAAGTGGCAATCCCACTTCTTTTTCTCATCCCGATTTAACTTCACCAGAAGTTATCAATCCATTGAGTGGCATTCCCACTCCGATTTTAGAACCCGAGACCAAGTCTTCTTCTTCTCCCCCCACATTTACTTCCATCGAAGAAAGTGAATTAATTTGGGAAGAATTCGAAGCTTATCTCGCAAGTGATTCATTTCCACCGGGAAATAGTAATCCTTCATATTCTCTCCCTCCTTTTCATAATTCTTTAAGTTGCATTACCACTTCTCGTCACCAGGTCTCCCCCCGATTCTGAGACTAGCGACTATCTCTAGAGGATGTATCGCACGATAAACTCGCTCATAAATCACATTCCCACCGAAAATGAAGATCTCCCTTTGAAGCCGAATCGATCTTGAGAATTATGAGTATTTGCTTAACCATCTCCCGATCACGGAATGGATTCTATTCTCGAAGAATAGGTTGATAAAAATTCTCGTGATGACAATCTTGATGATACCATTTATGAGATGTTCACTGATGAACATGCTCTTGATTACTCATCTCCACCATTATGGGATGATTATAATGATGAACTTTTTGATCTTGAGACCGTTAATGGTAATACTTATGATGATCCATTTGACTCCAAGGAAGAGAAAATCTAAGAGTCAACACTCTTGATTGATGAATTTGATTCCCCTAGATCAAGTGATTTCCTTCCTTTTCTCGAGTGTGACTCGGTTTTCTATGAGGATTTTAATCCTCCTCTTTATGAACTTCCTTTCCGCAAAGAAGTTCCCAGGCTCGAAGCTTTACTCTTGTTTTCATCTGAAAATGAGGAAAAGGTTTTCAACCTCGGGATTCTCACTTCTAAAAAAGTTCATATTTCTCTTCTCCCGGAATTATCTCATCGGGGCTCTAAAGCTTTCAAAGTCATTAAAATTTTAGAAAGCCCGATGAAGATTTTTCCTTGCTCTTTTAGAGAGAACATCCGTATTTTGGATGTCCCGTGTCTCCATTTCTATCCCCTTTGAAAAGTTCAAGTATGGGGGGATCGGGTCAAGCTAAGTGACCTTAAACAAGCGCTTCATGGGTGGCAACCCATGCTTATCCTAGTATAATCGTAGTAGTAGTATGCTAGCTTAATAGTAATGAATAAGTGTTTTTTGTTGTGAGAGGCTCGGCTCTTTCCTTTTTCGTGTTTTGTGTTTTATGTTGTATTGTCTAGGATTTCCTGGATTTTTAAAGCCTATCGTGCTCTCGGTTTTTGTCCTTCGTTCACAAGAGCTTCACATCCTCAGCTTCATTTTGGGAATCCGATATCCAAATCTTATCGACTAAAGTTTTTCTTTAAAGCATACTTATCAACGGCTTTAGGATTGCTAGAGACCCTTCTTTAAAAACACTGAGACAATGTTTAATTCTAAGTATGGGATTTTCGATTTGATTGTGACTGCATCGTTTGTTTTCGCGTAAACCCGTTTTTACACCAAAAATTTTTAAAAATGAAAAATTTTAAAAATTTCAAAAATAAATAAGTGTTTTTGTCATAATTTGACTTCCCTGTGGTCGAATAAGATAAATTGACTCGAACGAGCGTTTAACTCTAGCTTGTTATTCTTTAACTTTTAAGACTAAGCGTATCGCAGATCTTCGCGAAGACGAAAAATGATAGAGTTAAGTATGATTGATGCTAAACAAAGATTAATTGGAAATCAAAGAGCTCATAATATGTAGTTTGTGGCATTTCGTCCCATAAAGCTTCGAAACGGACTAATAATACGTGCTATTTTTGAAAACTAAACTTAAATCAACAATTTTTAAAGTATAGTCGATATCAATAATTTTAGTTCAAATTTATACTTAAAATTTCTAAAATGAAATTTTCTCTATATCATGGTGTTATATGTTAAAAAAAAGTGGTAATATAAACTGTGGGCTGATAAAAGTTGATGCGATCTTCCGTCACACAACCGAGATGCAAGTTGCAGCCTTCTAAGAAAGCCCAAAGTAAGAATAAAATCCGAGACTGATAAAAGTTGTTGCATATGCGGCACCAAACCGATGTTACAATTGCCTTCTAAAAGGTCGATGATTTCCTTAAGAATGAATAATTGTATTAAGTGTAGTAAACGTGAATTAATAAATATAGGGAAAATCTCTTTTTCTTAAATTTAACTATGCTTTTGAACTAAGACTATTTCATTTTAAGTTTTTCTAAATAAGCTATGTATAAACGGGAAACCTAAGAGTTTTTGAAACCGAAGGTCCGTGAGTCCCGATACTAGTCTTTGTGGGGTGTCAAAAGCCTGGTCACTTAGCCGCAAGGTTGGGATGTGCCGAGACGAAAGTCGCTACATGGGATGATCTCGCCTTCAAACTCATTATTCTCGGGTGGAACGTGAAGCATAGAATTTTGCAAAACGTTGATCCATGGTTGAAATTCGAAATGGCACATTCACCTAAATATAATAATTGTCGGGAGTGAAAAGTTTACAAGTTACAAATATGAGTAGTGTTAGCATCTTTACTTATATTTAACGGTGATTTCGTTTTAAGCTTGGTTTGGAATAAGTGAAAAGTCGGGGACGATGAATTTATCCTTTTTTGGGGCATTTTAGGATTAAAATGCATCTTGTTCTATGATCCCTAAAAGTTATAAAAATAACGAAAGTCAAACGTTCTAGTTAGTTGCTTAATATGAAAAGTAAAAAAAATTAAAAAAAAATTAAAAAAAGTAATACAAAAATATGTGTAGGAATAAGTGTATATTTAAAAAATAGTAAAAACAGGGCTTTTCTAAACTTTTGATTCTTTATTTCCCTTGCTAACACTTATCTACTTTTGAGGTTACAGTACGAGGGATTGAGGGGTGCAAGTTTTCTAAGTGCTTACTTATGGCATTACGTGAGGACACGCAATAGTTTAGTATGTGGTGATTTTGGTATGTGCTTAATTACACATACCGTTTGCCCCCATTGAAATTCCAGACTTAAATGACCAAAAACGTACCAAAAATACATTGTATTTGTATGTTTTTATTTATATTGTGCAGGAAACGGATATCCAAGAAATGGACAAAAAATCAAGCAAAAACGACAAAACCGAGCACGGAATGGAAAAGCGTGAAGGTCAAAGTCGAAGTCAAAAGCCAAAAAGAAACAAATTCAAGGTCAACCCTGACAAACTCAACAGATCCAAAGTCAAAGCGAAAAAACCAAAGAAATGTTAAATGGGCTCACCCGTACCCATCTAATGGGCCGGGTCAACCCATTTAAACATTACGAAGACCAAATGGGCCCATACACCTTTTATACACTTAACCGGCCCAAAACTTACAACATAAATGACCCATGTATGACTTAACGGCTGTTAACCCATTTTACCCTTTAAACATTAACTTTCGTTAGTCCACATGGACTAAATGTGCAAACTCACATATAACCCTCAAGGACCTAAATTGCCAAACTGTTAGATATTAGAAAAAGACTCGGTCACCCCTGCATTTTACTGTTTATTATAGCTCGTAATTTAATAGTTAATTAGTAACTTATTTCGGTTTTAAGTCGGGTACAAATCCCGGTATATAGTAAGTATATATAGTAGCCTCTTCAACTTGGAAGTAAAAACACTAGTCCAAAAATTTCATTTACGGAAAAAGAAAACACTTGTCTCTCTCTAGATATTCTTTCTCAAGTGTTCTCTCTCTAGAAACTAGCAGATCCAAGAATCGCCCCCGTTTATGATATAGGAAAACTACAAATGTATCAGAGTAATGGATGATTAGATCGTGTGTATGTGCGATTTCTTTCTTGATTTTAGAGTCAAGAAAGTGTACCTTGAATGTCTTTGAAGCCTCGTTTTTATGATCCACGAATTTTGTTTGTGTAATGAAACAAGTTTGGTTGCTTCTAGTAGCCTATAACCTTGTGTCTTTGTGTGCACAAAGAAATCAAGCAAAATCGTTCAAAAGGTGTTTATAGGTGATTTTTGTGTGAAAAACGTCGTGTTTCTTCGTGAGAGTTGTCCAGAATTTCTTCACACGGCGGTTTGCTGAAAAAATAATATTTTAATTAAGTAGGTTACCAACCCTCTGACACACGGCGGGTTTGCTTAGGGGCGGGTTCTCAGCGGCGAGTTGTAATAAGTCAGCGGTATTGCTACCACCGGTTTGCTTAGGTGCGAGTTGCTCAAGCGTCGATTGTTTACTAAGCAGCGGTTTTCTTAACAGCGGTTTTGAACAGTTATCACGGTTTTGTTGAATATTTATTAGCAAATATCTTAAGGAAAACTCGGGCGGTTTGAAAACCTCAACGCGGAACGGTTTGATTAAAAGATTCTTCGCGGCGTGTTGCTTTGCAGCGAGTTATGTACGCGGACACGAGTATGCCCTAAAGGAGATTTTCACCAGCGAGTTGCCTTAATTCCTCGCGGCGGATAGCTTAGGCAGCAGAGTTGTGTCGGTCAGGCGAGTTGCCTTGAAAATTCCACCGGCGGGTTGCCATATTTTCTTTGCAGCGGTTTGATTGCCTTTGGCGGCGAGTTGAGCTTCTGTCTTGAAATTAGAAATATTCAAACTCCGGAATTTATATCACAAAAACAAAATACGAATACTTAACTCTCCCACTTTTAACGTACACTCACTAATCATTGAACGGACAAAAACATATCATAAACATATAAGACAAGATGTCTAGAATGGCACGAAGACATCCAGGTGTGCAAGGTCTGATACACGCCCACCAATGCTTGATAGAACAACTTTAATCTTGGCACAACGAATACGTTTGAACTGTCTAGGGAAAGGAAAATGGAAGAGAATAATTATGAAGATCCATTAAAGAAGGACCATTTCAGATGGGAACGTCCCTCAGATGTTGTTACTGGAGGAACCGAGGGTGCAGTTCAACAAGGTCCAGTACGTGCTAGAGTCCTTAACGACCTTTTAGCTGAAGAAAGGAAAGGTATAAAGCTGACATTCGGGCAACCAATATCCAGCTTCAAATGGGGTATACCAAAAGGACATCTACTCACTCATCCATCACTATACTGACGGCAAAGACATTTGGAAAACGATGAAAGATGATTCATAGAAGGTTCATGATTTATACAGATGACAGGGAATCTCAATTATACGATGAATTTGAACACTTACGTCAAATCAAAGGAGAAAACATTCAAGGATACTACGTTAGGTTACGAAGCTCATTAATGACATGAGAGAACATCAAGAAGACCAAAGAGTCCCGGATGCACTTCACATCAAAGTTTGTGAACAACATGTTTGCCTGGAGTGAGTAGATTCAATAATGAAGTCAAACTTAACAGAGTTGAAAGAGTCAAACTGTGATCATTTGTATGCCTACTTAAAGCAACATGAGTCATGCTAATGAAGAACAGAATATAATGAAAGGTTCGTCAACCAAATAAAGATCCATTGGCACTACGTCGGAACTGCCTCAGTTCAAACATATCCAACACCATCATCCAAACTCCTCAACCCATAAAAGGAACCATCTCCTGCTGACAACTTTCAACTGGACTCAGGAAGATCCTCAACAGAAAACCTGATGAAAAGTTTTATCCAACACACTTGCCCACCTCACTCCAATCGTACAAAACATATCTTCCTCAAACTAACAATCACTTAGAGCTTTCGACAATGCAGGAATAAAGCATGGTCAGACGGAAAGTTGAGGTTCCAAGAGGTCTGTGGAAGATACAATGCGAATAAATCAAGGAAGACCATTTCAGAGAAACAATGCAAAGAAATGGTGTATCTGGGTAATGTAGAGGACAAAACATAGGAGCATGAATAATCCTGGACCAAGCTAAACCACAATTGCTCACAAACTGTAACGACTAGGCACATTGCACGTGAATGTCCCAAGGCCAAAAGCGACTTCAAGATTCATACAACTCAAGGAAAAGAGCTACTAATCAAGCCCGAGAGAGAGTGAGTGCAGTACTGGATGAATGAACAGTCGTTGTTCTTGCAGGGAACAGGTACACAACGTTTGATGAAGATGTGGATAGATTTAACCAGATGATTTGGCACTCAAGTGAACTTATGACATATTTTTGAAGCGATGAATGTGATGCCTTCGAATCTGATGTGATGAAGGGTCCCACTTTACAGACCATAGTCATGGTAAATCCCAACATCTGAAAGATCCAATCTAACATGAAGCCGGACAATCATATGAAGACTCGAATAATCCATTTGAGGTACAAGATCATGATACCTTTGAAGATCATATGAAATGAGTATCATGAAGTACAAACGAGTATGCAAAACGATGTACACCACCACTACGTTTGATTGACATCTGATGCAGACTATAACGAGTGATAGCAATATTATTCCCGTATGATCAGTATGTGGAAGAACAAACGAAGAACATGTTTTGTACAATGTAAACTTGCATCATCTGTACT
Organism: Tanacetum coccineum; assembly: GCA_026074375.1. Classification (NCBI taxonomy): domain Eukaryota; kingdom Viridiplantae; phylum Streptophyta; class Magnoliopsida; order Asterales; family Asteraceae; genus Tanacetum; species Tanacetum coccineum. The sequence continues at coordinate 61,464 of BQNB010010077.1, forward strand.
AAATGATGCACTGATTCTTAATCTCGATGAAAATGCAGATCATAGGTGTACAAAGTTGAATTAGCTAATAAGCCAGACTGATAATGTAAATGACTCATTAACCTCGTGAACTTGCGAGATATAAGAACTGTCGGTAATATGAAAAAACGGCCAAGTTTGAATAACTGATAGAGAACGAAAATATTGATGAACAATGAGAATAATCATCTCGGACCGAAACAGAAAAGGAAACTTCTTTAAATCTGAACTCATTCAGCACAAATACTCCTATAGTTCTAAACAGTTGACCATTTATAAGTTCAAAGACAAAAGAAGTAACACTTTTTGAAAAAGGATTTAAAACAAAAAAGAAGAACAAATTCCCCTTGAAGAGTTTTTTGACTTAAAGAAGCTAAAAGATAAGATTTGAAGAGATATTATACGAACAGGATCAGTCTGTTCAATAGACAGTTCACATGTTTGTGTAAACAAAATCATTTTATGATGAAAAGCACAAAGGTAGCAATAGGCAACAAAAATCCCGAATGACTCGCACAAAGAGTAGCAAAGCAAGCTCATTCTGCTCTGTATAGATGGTCATGTAACTTGTCACCACCATCATACACCCACGTCATACATGACCACAAGGATACCGTGGAGTTAGCTGAGATAACTAGGAATAGAATGCTGTTGAAAATGCAAAGCCCTCTATGTGTGGAAAATAAAGTTAGGATTGCCCCCCCCCCCCCCCCCCCCCCCCCGAGTTCTGCGAAGAGAACATTCTTGCAACCTTGCTCCCCAAATACATCTGACCCAAACAGATATTTTTGGTCCATAGATGACAACACAGAAAAAAGGCTTGATACCTTAGCTCCAAGAAAACCAATATCATTCAGCCTCAATGACTAGTGTATCCACCAAACTCCTTTCCAAGCTTGTCCCAGTATTCTTCCCTAAAAGTCAAGTGAAGATTAATTTTAAGTACTCACACAACTTTTTATCTGAATTTGACAAAACTGTGCAAAACAGAATCACCCATCATTTCTTACAGAGGGGAAAGATGTGTTGAGCAAAAAAGAAACGAAAAGATGTTACCTCACTGAAGTTATTCCATTTTTCAAAACTCTTAAAGAACACTTTGTTGGAGTTCAAACAGCCCTCTTTAAAGAAGTTAAAGAAATGGAAGAAATTTTTGATCAAATGAATAACGAAGTGGACAAGAATACTGTAGACAAGCAATGTGCTGAAATTGAAAAGAAAAAACCTTCTCATTGAAAATGAAATCTGATTGTAAATTGTTTGTCGACATCAACAGCTGTAATTGAAGCGGGAAAAATCACGTTGTCTAGATCTTGAAGCTGACATGTCTAAAGTTCATGATGAGTCAAAACTTATTTCAAAACTTGAAAGGGAATACCTAAATTTGCAATTAAAGTATCAACATCTTCAAGAAAGTTTTGATAATAAAAATTCACAAGCATCACAGGAAGCTCCTGATTTTTAAACTCATCTTAAGATCAAGAATCTCGAACATCAGATTCAAGAAAAAGATAACGTGATTCACACGTGAAAAGATTCAGTCGCTTAGTGTGAATGACAAGAAGACGTAGCCTTAAATGCAGTAGATGTCACTGGCTCTATGAACAAATGATTGCGATAAGAGTAGAAACTAGAAAAGGTCAAACACATACCAGGAAATGTAAGACTCAATTAAGATCGCACGTGCTCCACACAAGTGAAAGGACATCTACAATGTTGAATGTATATTGAGAGTCTAAAACTCAATAGCGAAGCAAAAGGGCTTGTTTCACAGTGACTAAGTCAACCAAAAGTTTCTTGCTCCTGGCATGTAGTGGCCCATTTGGACGGTAAACCCATCCCTCATCCCCTTAAAACAATAGGAGTGCTCAATTAAAAACTATATCAGCCATCTAAGAGAGTGTAGAAACGGTTAGTAAGATTGTAGAGGAAGCTAGAGTATTTAAACACTGGAATATTCACTTTAACATGCTTGCGATACACTAATTAACTCCGAATAGTTAAGAAATGTGTGATTGGCACTTGCCAAAAGTTTCAATGAAAGAATAACAAGGCTCCCACTACCCCTGTCCTAGGAAAAAGCAAGTTTACGTTTAGTGATACACAGGAACTTCTTCATAGCAACACAACATAATCACAAAGTGCACCCGAGAGTTCAACTGACTAATATCCCTGTATTCCCTCTACTAGAAGTAAACGAATTCCACTGAAGCAAGCGGGTATCAAAGCCTAAGAAGCAATACAAGAAAAAAGGATCCTGCACTGCTAAGAAGGAAGTAGAAGTACCCTTAGGACGAATAAGTCAGTTGGACAAAGTGAAACCGGTTGATCTATCACTAGCTACTAAGCGGGTTTAATTAATCGAAATTCTGAATCTGTGTGCAAACTTGTAAGCAAAACGTGTAAACTCTGCAAGTCATAAGGAAGTGTGTGTTAATATCTTGAATTCTGTGAATGCTACCCCCACCGTTAGAATTGTCTTGAATAAAGAGAAACAGATCTGGAAACCAAAAGGCAAACTGTCTGATAACAGTTTAAACAAGACCAAGCAGATCTGGAAACCAAAAGACAAACTGTCTGATAACAGTTTTGTAACAAAGACCCACGGTTGGAAAGCTACGGGAAAACTATTGCAGATATTGTCTATCATGGAGACCCACCAGGAAGAAACTCACCTTAGAAAACTTGATTGTGTTCCAATGAGACCCACAGGAAGAAATTTGCTTAGGGAAATATGCCCAGTTAACTAAGCTATCTGTGAAATGTTCCTACTCTAATATGCTAACCACAGTCCACCAACAAAAATTGGGAACCTGAAATTCAAAACTCTCCAAACTCGACTGTTTTCAAATTGTAGGTCGTACCAAAGGTCCATAGCTTTTGGTATCGGACTCAGCTCTCAAAAACATATGACGGTGGAAATCGTTCAAGAGCTCGTGAATTTTGTGAAAAGTTCATCGGGTCCAGTCAGATTCGGAATGATCACTTAGGAGCCTGAGCCTGGTTATGGAGATTATGTATTGGTGACAGTGTGGTCTCAAGAGTATACTACGTGAGGGACTTGACACAATCTATTCTCAGTAGGGCAATTTTTGTGATTCGATCTTGAGAGGCCTTCCAGAAAGTCATACTTGCTTGTTCGTGATATTAATGGTACAGATATCCTTAAAGTATCCTGCCACAATTTGTACACGATATCATTGATGAAGATGTGAAGTCGTCTCCGATATGCTTGCTGTCTAAAGCTTCCAAGTCCAAATCATGGTGTAGGCATCGTCGGTTAATACCATATTAAACTTCGGCATGAAATGATCGATAAATGATCTTGCTCGAAAAGATCTGGTTAGAGGTCTACCTAGATTGAAGTTTGAAAAGGATCATCTTTGCTCAAGCCTGTCAGCTTGAAAAAGCAAGAAGTTTCCTCCCACCGCCAAATCTAAAATACAAATATGAGGTTCCTCATACCCTTCACCATGGATCTGTATGGTCCCAATGAGAAGGTCCAGAGTATTAAAGGGAAGAAATACATCTTAGTCATCGTGGATGACTATTCAAGATTTACATGGGTAAAGTTTCTGAGATCAAAGGATGAAACTCCATAGTTTATCATCAACTTTCTTAAGCAAATACAGCTTGGCCTCAACAAAACAGTCAGATTCATCTGCACAGATAACGGAACGGAATTCGTCAACCAAGTTATGTCTGAATACTATGAAGGTGTTGGCATATTTCATCAAAAGTCTGTTCCGAGAACTCCTCAACAAAATGGCGTTGTTGAAAGACGTAATCGTACACTGGTGGAAGCAGCACGTACAATGATGATATTCTCGAAAGCTCCCATGTTTCTATGGGCAGAAGCTGTAGCCACTGCCTGTTATACCCAGAACCGATCACTAATTCATACTCGTCATAACAAAACCCCTTATGAGCTTGTGCATGAGAAGAAGCCTGATCTTACATTCTTCCGAGTATTTGGTGCTCTGTGCTATCCTACGAATGATAGCGAAAATCTAGGAAAATTTCAAGCCAAAGCTGACATTGGGATTTTCGTTGGGTATGCTCCTAGCAGGAAGGGCTATAGAATCTACAACAAGAGAACTCGTCGATTAATGGAAACAATTCACGTCACATTCGATGAGATGCATCAGTCAATGGCTCCTGTACGCATGAGTTCAGGACCCGAGCCTTTCATCATGACCCCTGGTCAACTCAAATCAGGGCTCGCTCTATCCGATAAAGATTTGGAGATGTTATTTCAACCATTGTTTGATGAACACCTTGAACAATCTCGAGGCAATGAACCAGTACCTTCTGCTACTGAAATTACCGCTTACGTTGTTCCACCATGTACATCTTTGTCTACAATGATTGCTCAAGATGCACCGTCGACAAGTGCTTCATCATCAACATCCGATATTCATCATCCAGTCCAACATCAAGAAATTGCAGAAGAACCTACTCACGAAGACACCCCAATCAATTACGATGTTCTTCATCCTTCACATAACCTGTTAACTGGAGATCCAGGTTCGGCACAATCATCATCTAGGAATGTTAATTCAGCAGAACATATCCAAGTTAATTACCCACCAGATCATCTCAAAAGATGGACCAAAGATCATCCTCTGGATAACATCGTTGGCAATCCCTCTCGTCCTGTATTAACCAGAAAACAGTTAGCATCCGATGCTTTGTGGTGCTGTTTCCATACTGAACTGTCCAAAGTCGAACCCAAGAACTTCAAAATGGCCGTGATAGAAGACTGTTGGTTTCAAGCCATTCAAGATGAAACTCATGAATTTGATCGACTTAAAGTATAGGAATTAGTATCTCGCCCAATCTTTGTTATGGTTATCGCTCTCAAGTGGATCTACAAAGTGAAGCTAGATGAATATGGTGATGTACTGAAAAACAAAGCTCGGTTAGTTGCAAAGGGATATCGTCAGGAGGAAGGTATTGATTTTGAAGAATCGTTTGCTCCAGTTGCACGAATAGAGGCCATCAGAATATTCATTGCCAATGCGGCAACCAAGAACATGATCATCTACCAGATGGATGTCAAAACTGCTTTTCTGAAGATGGTGATCTTTCAAGAAGAAGTCTTGTCAGTCAACCTGAACGGATTTGAGACAGGAAAACCCTACTCACGTCTATCGTCTGAAGAATGTCTTTATGGGCTCAAGCATTCACCAAGGGCGTGGGTTATGAACACTTCAAAGTTCTGTTGGCCAACAATTCTTTAAGGGTGCCGTGGATCAACGCTATCACACGCAAATCAGGCAAACATATTCTAACTTGTTCAAATATATCGTAGATGACTTTTTCATTTTTTGCCCTAAACAGAATCATAATGCGTGTAAAAACACTTTTTCAAAAGTGTTGAGCTCCAAAGTTAAGTTGTCGATGATGGGACAAATGTCGTTTTTCTTAGGACTATAAGTTTCTCAAAGTCCGGAGCATTTTATTATCCAAGCTGAAATATGCTCTCGAAACCTAAAAGAATATCGAATGGAACCTCTTGACCCCTTGTCGATCACCAATGGTGGATCGAAATTTGATTGAAACTGGACGAGGATCTCATGGCGGGATTTCCAAGTGGCCAATCTCGATTTAGAGGAATGGTTTTGCTCCCTAAAATAGTACCTTAACCAGTAGTCCCGGACCTTGTATTCGCGTTTGCATGTGTGCTAGATATCAGGCCTTAAGCCTACCAATAATCACTTTGCAGCTATCAAACGTGTCTTTCGGTACTTGAAAGGAAAACCATTTAACATGGGTCTTTGGTATCGGAAAAAGACAACGCCATTGGGGGGGGTCACTAACATGCTTATGCGTGGCGGATCATGCGGCGATGTCAAGATTCATGAAAGGAGTACGTCGGGAAGTGCTCAGTTTTTGTAGATAGATGGTTAGCTGGTTATCAAAAGAAAAACGAAGCACGCAATATCAACTACAGTAAGGGTGGGAATAAGCGCCATGTCTGGATGTGTGCTCAAATCCTTTCTTTTTTCGGATGCGATTCACAGCTCAAGATACGGATTTGACCTCCAATTAAAATTCCTCTGTACTGTTGATAAACAAAAAGTGTATTGGACTCTGTGCTGTAACAATAGTCCAGCACTATAGCTCTAACACACATTGACATACGGCACCATTTTCATCCATGGGAGAGCTAGTGGAAATTAGATTGGTTGAATCTATTCGTAGAAAAACGAATTATCAACTTGACAGAACATCCTCATCCAAAGCATTGCCAAGAGATCGGTTCGATATTTCTTCTTCCCATGCTGGCTTATGAGGTGTTTGACCCCTGAAACTCTTAAACGTATCTCTTCAAGAAGGGGAGGATGGGTTTTAAACATAATTGACTTCATGTAATCCTTTGTTCAGAGAAAAAAAAAATAATTTATAATAATAATAATAATAATATTAATATAATATTAATATTTATATAAATTTTTATTACGTCCTAATAAAATACTTAGGAAATATTTTAATCATTTATTTGGGTGATACTAAGGCTTGCTTTTAATTCAAATGTGCAACCGGTTGGGGGTTTAATGTCTGGGCTAGGGATTTACTTCATATCCATGCTTTTGGAGTTGAGTTTTCAATGGTGATGGGGGGAGCAGGTTCGCCCTGATCTTGTTCATCTCAATCACGGAATAAAGCTCTTTCAATAAGACAAACTGGGTCGTTGTTTGAGGGGGATGAGAGTGAATGTGAAAAAATCTAAGGGTTTAAAAGACTGTAGGTTGCTATATAAGTCTATTCTTAGATGGTTGTCTTTGTATTCTAATGGGTTATATTTGTTAAGGGGAGTTAATTAATTTTAACTCAAAGGTCCAAAGTTATCTATTGTTTTAATGTTTAGGGTATAAAAAAGATTTGCTCTTTGTTTCCTAGCCTTATTACCAATAGGGACTAAGTTGGCCATTGCTAATCTTTAGAAAATGCATTAGAAAATACTTAAAACAAAGAAAATAAAAAAGATTGGAAAACCAAAGGGACTAATTATGCCAGTATGTCACTTAGGAGTATAAAAGGGTGGGAGTTGCCTTTTTGGTCAAAACTTTCGAAAACAAGTCAAAGGAAAAAACACACACACCACACTCCACTCAGCAATCACGCCAAGAAACTAGCATTCAAATCGCCGTTTTCGAGGTTTTTTTCGCTAAAAAGGTTAAATCATATAAAAAATTTTTCCCCTTTTATCTTTCTCATTTTTTATTATATGTGTATATCAAAGGAATCGATCGAATACACATCTGTTAGGGTAGAAAATTATTTTTAGGGATGTTTTAGCTTTAACTGCCAATGTTTTGATTGTGTTTAAGATGCGACTTAGTTACTGGGAAGTGTTCATAAGGCATATATTAATGTGTTTTGATGTGTGGTTTTATATCTCAAACATTAGTGAGTGAGTTGCCCTTGATTCTTACCGGCGGGTTGGAGTTGTATAAGTAGATAGATGTGTGTTTCATGAAAAGAAGGTAGCAATGTATATCTAAAGCCTAGGAATGCCTTAGGATGTCATTAGGTTTGACAAAGGAGGTGCGGGGTTTGAATTTTAAGAGGCGAGTCCGAATGGCGAGTTGCGTACGTTTCTTGATGGCGAGTTGATTATTTTATTAGTTTTAATAAAATTCTCAACCCGCTGGTCCTAAACGGCGGGTTGCCTAACCAGCGGGTTGCCTAAAACAGCGAGTTGCCTAAACGGCGGGTTGACAACAGCGAGTTGCCTAAACGGCGGGTTGACAACAGCGAGTTGTCATACGGCGGGTTGACAACAGCGAGTTGCCTAAACGGCGGGTTGACAACAGCGAGTTGCTCAACGGCGGGTTGACATCAGCGAGTTACCTAAACAGCGGGTTGCCTTATGGCGGGTTGTCTAACAGCGGGTTGTCAAAACAGCGGGTTGCCATAATTTTTTCTATTATTTTAATCCAACAGGTAAACCGCCGTCTCTCGGCGGTTTGGTCGAATATTCGCGGCGGTTTGCTCAATTCTCCTAACGGCGAGTTGGCATTCTGCCTAGCGGCAGTTTGGGCTAAATTTCATATTTTGACCCATTTGTGCCCAATAATCCATCAAGGCCCATTCGAATGACCCAATTGCTTTTCTAAAAACCCATTCGGGCTTAGTTAACAAGTAATTGATCCTGTTGGATAATTAGTAGATTTTAATCAAACCAGAGTTACAACTGTTTTAATCAATTGTGCAGTTACATGACTTTTATCAATGCTAACGTTCTCTCTAACTTCGTTTCTCTGCAATGTTTGTCCTCTTTGTTAAATGCTCTTTTGCAGAATTCGATGGCAGAACAAAATGTTCCCACCAACATTCCTTCAAGAACAGATGAGCAGATTGTACCTCGCTCTCAGTGGTTAATAATCGGGAAAAGGGCAACTACTTTTTCAATGCACAAAAAGATTCAAAGGAACCCCTCTTTCAAGATTTCTTGCACATCTGAGTATACCAACTTCTTCCAAGCGTTTACTGCCTCAGCAAATGTTTCTGCTATCTACCTGCAATAGTTCTGGAAAACGATGTCATATAACGAGAAGACTGGGGTTTATAGTTGTCAAGTTGATGAACAATGGTTCGATCTAAGTGTTGATCTTCTCAGAAAGGCATAATTATGCGATTACTCTCCCTCTTGTCGTCCCAGTCACCATTTGAGTTACTACGTCTGGTGACACGTGACTTGATTTTGTTAAATGAGCTGGGGATATCCTGAAACTGTGAAATTGTCTTCCAAGTATACGGGACGAATTATGTGTATCAACCTTGGAGGGAAATTCTATCCTTGCTCAACCAGTGCTTAACGGGAAAGACTTCTAGCAGTGACAAACCCAGACACCCAGTTCTGCAAATGCGGTGGGGAATCGTCACTCAAAAACTAAGTTGATCATGACAGAGCTTGTATGGGAAGAGTTTACTCAAGGGATCCAGACATTTTTCTCACCACAAAGCCAGTTGAAGAACCCATAGGAAGAAAGTAACTTCTCTCCTCTTCCCTTATGGACGGTTTTCAAAGTGATAATCTATTACTTGCAAGTAATAACAACATCCATCGACGTCCTAATTCTGCTGTCATCACAATGGAGATGATTTAATTTCTTAGGGAAATTCTCAAGTTTGTCCCTAAGGGAGTCAGTTGAAGTGTTTGGAATGGCAATCCCAGATTCCATGATATGAAGTCCATTCAACAATCCCTTATTATCCCAAGAAAGTATCTGAAATGGTTGCTGAGAATTCAAAGAAAACCCATCAAGGGAAGTGCGAAGCGAGGCAACCTGCAAAACACAGCGTGCTACACCAAAAAAGCCCTACAACCAACACTCCTTGCTAATGATTACGAATGAAAGAAGAGGGACTGAAAATGTCAAGCTCAAAAGATACTTTCGTATGGACCAAAAGGACGTACGTAAGTAACTTGAGGGGCTGAAAATGCCAAAATTGCAAACTCATTTTCGGAAGTATAAAAGTAATAGTTTTCATATGTAACCTCATCACTTTTGTAAAAACACACAAAAAGGTTTTGTAAATTCTCTGCACACATTGAGCTTTCGTAACTTAGAAAACACGATCCAAATCGTTTCATTGATTCTCTGTGATATTGAAACGTAAGAAAACATGATTTATATCCTTTCTTTGTGATTAATTGTTGTTATTAACTGATGATATATGTTTCGTTTAAATACTAGGGTTTCATAAACATGAAAAGTGATTGAATCTTAAAAATTGATTGAGGCAAACATTAATATATGTCTTGTAACATGATTGGAATGGATTGATAATTGAAAATATCATTGTGGACTAAGATCACGAGGTTTCGTAACCTTGATAGGTTTTGTAAATTTGAAATGTTGCTTTCAGACATAAGAACAGTCTTAAACTGTTAAATAAATGATAAAAAGCTGAAAAAACCAAACAAATATCTCAGTTTATCATTTTCATTTGTTAAAGTATGTTTACGAAAGTAATGTTTCAGGTTTCGGTTTCATAATGGCTTATCAAAGGGTTTCGTAAACAGTAATGGGCCAAATGGGTTTCGTAAGGCAAAATGGTTTTTAGCTTGGGTTTCGAAAAAGAATATTAATGGGCTAAATTATTTTTTAGCGGATACTCAAATGGACTTAATTGTTAAATTTTTGTCATTTTACGAAAACAAATGATAAATTTAGTTATAAAATCATATCTTTATATTGATAAATGGATCAAATGGTAAAGATTGTGTCCAGTTTCGACCGTTTTCTAAAATTAACAAGATGAGGATTGAGCAATCTTCTGACCATCCAGATATCGTATATAAGTATATGTTTTGTATAACTAAAATTTTCATTCAAGTGATCAATGATTCAAATGATAAGAAAAGAGTATGAAAGAGAATGAATGTACATGGTGATTTAATTGTCTGTGATCATAAGTTTCTCATGTATCAACAAAGTCAAAAGTTTAAATTTTTGAAAAGATTGTTTCAAAAACAAGTTCAAAATGGTTTATGACTATCTATTGTACTCAGTTGGGTAAATGGCCTAATTCATGTCCGGTTTAGGTCATTTTCTGCAATGAATAGAATGAGGAGTGAGTGACTTAGTGACCATCGAATTGTTGTTACATTAGTATGGTTGTATAATCATAGTTTTCAAACATCTTTAGAAAACTTGTGATTTTTAAAATGTTGTCTCAATTTCTATCCAAAAGCTAAGTTTTTTTTGTCAAAAAGTGGTACTCTTTTACTAAACAAGTTTTTTTTATAAGAATATAAAGTCATACTCTTGGATTTATTAAAATGGTTGTCACAAACTTGTGTTTTTGCCAAATTGGTATTTTCAAAATCAGAGTATATCTTTATTATTCTTGAAAGAGTATCATTTCGCAAATGCTTTTTGGTGAGGAAATTCAAAATAGAAAGAGAGATGAAATCCTTACGCGAAGAAGCAAATCAAAGTATGCTCGAAAAAGAAATGCCAGAGCATACAAAATGAGATTAAAAGAAAAGGACGAATAAAGTATGGCATGTGCTTGAAAAAGCAAGAATTGGCACATGAGGAATAAAATGATCAAAATATGCTCAAAAAGAATTGCCAGAGGATATACAAACATACATAGTGGAAAGAGACAAAAATGTAATATAAATGTGTATTACATAAATTTTATCTCATTTTCACTAATCACTTCATGTCATTATATAGTATTCCACATGTCTCAACAAGTAATTCCAGCTGCTCAGCTTGTCCCAAGATACCATACCATTGGAGATGCAAACAATTATGCGGCTTGCATCAGAGTTATTCCATGTTATCCTGGAATGCAAGTATTCATTGGGAAAATCTTACTGTCATCAATTGAGCTATGCTCTAACTGCTACTGCTGATGTCCATGTTGTGTATCTACAACAACTCTGGAAGACAGTTAGCAAAGTGCCTGATACTGAAGACACGATCAAGTTAATGCTGGATACTGAGAAATTTACCTATACCGTGGATATGTTTAGAGACACTCTTCATTTGCCAGTAGAAACTTCAGAAAATCTATTTGTCGCTCCAGTCAACATCCAGACTATTGAAGCTTTCATGAACAGGGTTGGCTATTAAGGTGTGGTTGATAAAGTGAGCGCCTTCTACACGAAGAATCTAGCTCAACCATGGCAAACAATGTTCAAGGTGTTTAACTGTTAGTTAACTACAAGAACATTTGGACATGATCAGACAAAGATCAACATTCTTCAATTATTTCATGCTGTAATCAACCAAATAAATGTTAATTATGCTGCTCTTCTATGGTGGGATTTCATAAACAATGTGTTTCAGAAGAAGAAAGCCATCCAGTATCCTCAGTTCATCAAGCTCATAATTGCTGATATGATGAAGAAATTCCTAAATATTCCTCAACGGATTGATGAGGATTATCATTCCATCAAGGATGATATTCCATTGCATATGTGTATACTAATGGGAATGTGCTTGTACGAGGGATGCTGATTTCGGATGAATTTTTGACAAAGGAAATCTGTGCCACTAATGACTACAAGGAATATGAGACGGTGTTTATTGGAGTAGATGTTCCAATGAATCAACCATAACTGGTTATTTCTACCCAAGGAACGCATAGGACTACACCTAGAGCCCTTAGGACACCTACCCTTACTACTGCTAGTCCTTAGGGGAATAAGAGGAAACAAAGTATTGGAGAATCAAGTTCACCAGAAAAATTGTTAATAATAACTATTAGACAAAAGCAGGTAGGTGAAGGTGAAAGAGATAAGCAATCTTATGATGATGCTGATGACTCTGATGATAGGTTAGAGCCCGGGAGTCATAAGGAGAATCCAGAACATGTTGATGATGATGATGACGAAGAAAAGGTAGACGAGAAGAAAGATGATGAAATGGGTAGTTTGGAGACTAGGACTGAGGAGATGCAGACACCAATTCCCACAACACCTAGATTCCCTAGGACAATCTTATCTTCGGATAAGAATATTACTCAGGAATTGATGGATATTGTATCACTCCCAACCGCAACTACATCTAAGGATCCACACTCTACACGACGTATATCCAGTAAGTACAATCATCCTCCAGGTGCGCTTCACAGGATGTGCAGGCGTCAAGGATATAAGATCAAGAACATGGAACGAAAGTGCGTAACAACTAAATATTTCTGGAAAACTCACAAGAAAGTTGATCGAGTTCTTCATGAAATTATTCCACAGCTCGCTGAAAGAGCTATGGATGACTTGCTTGAAAACAACTTGAAGCCATCTATTACTACAACTATTATTGGAGATTGTGATGCTTTTCGTTCAGAAGTACCTGATCTTGTTTCTCAAGAATTCAATGCACAAGCACCAAAGATCATAGAAGAACATTTCAAGAATTACGTATAAAACAATGTTATTCAAGTTCATCCTACCACAACCATATCAATCGAAACAACTTCATCAGCTGGTCTTCAACAACAAATGTATTTAAAGATGAAAAGAAGTCTTCAAGATCAAGCTAATGATCCAGCATTATGGGAGGTACTGAAACGTAAATTTGAAAAGTCTTCCACCTGTAATACTTCTTGCAAGGATGATGATATTCACTCACAAAGACATGATGACTATCAAAAGGATGATGCTCCTCCTGAGGGAGAGAAATGAGTGAAAAGACATAAGACCTCCAAAAGTTCAAAGTCTGCAAGGGGTTCTTCGTCAAAACAATCAGCTAAAGATTCCACAACTTATGTATCTAAGCAACAACAAGAATGAGATGCATGGGTAAAGGAAACAGTAATTGATGAAGATAAGGTGATTTCGAAAGATGAAACACCTAAGCTAATCACAAAATTTTAAAATGTTGATAAGCGTGTTCCAACTATCTTTGATCGTGCGAGAATAGATGCTATACTGAATGATATGTTAAGTAATCAGTTCAAGAATGCTGAAGAGTATGCCTACCATTTGGAACAAGCAACAAATTTTATAGAGAATCATATAGTTTAGGAAAGCAGACAATAGGACATAAGACGTCCAGTACCAAGACCTCTCATATTCTTTGGACCATAAAGGAATCCAAATGAACCCCCAAGGTATTTGTATAACAAAGATCTATTCTTTCTAAATATTAGAAATACTGAGGAGAAGAAGTATATTCTTTCGCTCCATAAGATACACACAAAACGATTTCTAGAAGCTGATTTGGAAGAAAACATGAATCGTTGGGTTCATAAAGAATTCAAGAATTTTAATGAAGATGCACGGTTGTCAATCCAACATTGAAAAGATTCATGTCATAAAAGAGTGTACAAGCAAAATCAAAGAAGAGTCAGAAACAATCCAGAAGACTATTTCTCTAATCACAGGATTACAGAAGTTGTTAGAATCACTACTGATCAACCACATGGTTTAGACTTTATGGAACAAATAATTGTGATGAGAGAAAATGATAAGCCAGATAGTTTTTCTGAAGCTTACTTCAAGTATCTGAACAAAAACGATATTGAAGACTTGTATTATCTTTGCTGGAATAAGAAGGTCAACTATCGTGAAACCAAGTGATGAATTCATTAATAACGTTCATCATAAGTCGTGTGATATGGGAGAGAGTTCATGATTTCCAGTTGGGAATAAAGAGTTACTAAGTCAAGGTCAATTTAACCTCACCAAAATTTACATTTCCTGGTATTGAAGCATATGAACCGTACTTAATAGTCGACAAGCCAAATACGGGTTTGATTTACTTGAACTGTAAAAATGAGAAACGGGTATGAACTTGGTGGAGATTATGAAGTTTTTTGATGCTACAATGGAAAAGGTTTTGAAAAAAGTAAAGTTTAAGATCTTTCAATCTAAACCATAGAAGAAACCACCCATAACGACTGTTTATAAGTCAAAATAATCATAAACACAATACTCAAATTTAAATGTGTTTATGAGTATTTTGACTTATAAACAATCGTTATGGGTGAAACGGGTTCATTCTTACAAACTTATTGGGCGTAGTTTTTAAGATGTTTTGTGTGCTGGGGTATGAGTTAGGGTTGGCGAAAGCTTCTCCAGATCCGCAACACTATTTGGCCTTTTATATGGTACGAAATTGGTACTAGTGAGATGACCTCTATCTGGTTCGATAAATGGTGTGATGCTTGTCCTCTTAGAAACATGATCTCGGTGAGAGATATTATCTGATCTGGTTTCTCTCTAAATATTACTATCCACAAGTTAATTCTGAACACGGATTAGATATGGCTAACCGATTAGTATACGAAGCACCATAACCTTTTTCAAGCCCTAATCTTGCTTTGAATAGTAACGTTCCTGATAGGGCTTTAAGGAGGGATTCGAATGACATTTTTAATCAGTTCTCGGTCTCTTTGGCGTGGCAGTGTATCCAGATTCATAAGAATGATATTCTTTGGTTTAATGTTGTGTGATTTCATCAGTGTATTCTGAGGCATGTCTTTCATATGTGGTTGGTTATTAATCAGAAGTTGAAGACGCGTGACCGCTTTGAGCAATAGGATGTTAGTCCATAGACTAACTTAAACCTGCTTTGATGTTCATTATGTGATCTTGTTTAGGACACACATAACCACTTGTATTTCGAGTGTTATTTTTTTGTGCATGTTTGGAGTATGGTGCAAATGCTTTTGGGAATGGACTCTATGTCCCCTCGCTTTGAAGATGTTGTTGATTTTTTTATCCCAAGCTCCAAAGGTCGTTCTGCGAGAAGTATTATCTTTCAGATTGTTTTACTGCCACTTGTTACTTTATTTGGCAAGAGAGGAATGCAAGATTATTAAAGAAAAGGTCGAAGTCACATACTTTAATCTATTAGAAATTGTTACCGTTCGTCTGAAGCTGGTTTCTGTTCGGTTTAAGAAGAACAATATTCGTGTTCGTGAGATGTTGGCTACGTGGAAGCTCCATAGCCCTCTTGTGATGTATGGTGACCACACTTATGGATTGCATGTTGGTTGATTATCATGCTTATGGTCTGCTTGGTGCTTTGGATTTGCTTAGTCTGGAAGTCCCTCTTTAGAGTTGTACTATTTTTTTCTTCTCTAAGGTTTTTTCCATTTGTTTTTTCAGGAAGGTTTCTAAAGAGGCAGTATCATTTGGATTATCTTATTCTCCTTTGCTTGATGCGGCTTGTTTGGATCAGAGGATCTAGATTGCCATTATGGCTTTTGTTTTTATATATTATTTTGGTTAGGCGGCTAGTTGGATATAGCTAAAGTATTTGGTATCGATTTGTGGCCTGTCACATCGATTTAGTGGCTTGTCAAGCTCTTGCTTGATGCGAATGTGTTATTCTGTTACATTTTTTTGTACTTAACTTTTTTGTGATTAATGTTTTATATAATAAAAGAATTACATAATTTCGGAGTTTTCTATGAGATTTGATCTTATAGAAAAAAATGAGACCGATCAAAATGCTTGATTTTGACACGTAAGCAAAATCGTGCGATCTGATTGGTTAATAAAAGTCAAAACTGAATCCAATTTGGTCAAAATTGAAAATTTTGGTGGAATAATTTGATGGAGAAAAAAAAACATAAAAATATGTGTCAAATTTGTGAAAACAAAATCTAAAAAAAGAGGTAATTAATAAAACTTTAGTGGTTGAATTTTAAATAAATAATATGAAGTTAAGTGTAAATTTGTAAGTTTTCATGTTTTTAAATATCTTCAAAAAATTAACCCCTTAGACTTTGTTCCCATATACTTTATATTTCAAAAATACAACATATACGTTATTCTAAAAATATAACATGTATATGCACAAGATTATTAATATCAAAATGAAAGCATAGATTATTGTGTATATAAATAAATAGAAGATGTTGTACGTATACGAACAACTCATGTTTTTCCTCTTTATAAGTTTAAGTAAGAATAAAAACTCATTGTTATTCTATTTTATAAGTTTATCACATGTGTACACGGGTTTTAATATTAAATACAATTATTATTAACACACAACAATGTAATTGACAAATATGGGATTAACATTCTTTGTTTAATATGGTAGAAAACATTTATTATAACTGTTACAATTGTTTAAATGAAGTGAAACTCGCATTCACAAATACTGAAATAATTGTAAACAAGACTTTCAATGTGCAAAATACGAAAAAATAACAACACTTGCAAAATTAACATTTAATTAAAATTTAATGTCTAAACTGTGTGCGTGCACGGTTAGTAAAACTAGTATATTTTGCGAGTAACCCTTACTCAACAAGAATTTAAGTTTAACATAAAATCAATGTTGCAAAAATCGCGAGTCGCTACCCGGGCGGTCAACCACCCTGTAGCCTGTAATCGGTCTAGGCGCGATTAATCGGTTTTGCAAATTTTATATATAAATTTCAAAGTTACTTGTATGAGATGGATACAACACTTTAAATACACTAAAATTAAATGAGTTCAAAGTTACATTGTTCAAAACATAGACATAGATAATAAAAGTTAACAGTTAACAATTCAAAGTCACATTGTAAAAAAAAATGTTTGACTTTCGTTGACCGATTAGGCCGATTTGACCGATTTTTTTACCGATTTGACCGATTTTTTACCGAGTTTTGACCAGACCAATTTTTCACCCGATTTGCCTTATTTTCCAAGGTTTATGGTCGAGTAGCGATTAATCAGCGATTATAAGGCCGCCTAGGCCGATTTTTGCAACATTGCATAAAATAGAAAAGTCGAAAATGATCAATGATTTCCCCGGTTCGGAATAATAGCATCTCACACTATTTTAAGATATCGTTGTGATATAACCCTTTTTAGGCTGGACGGTATGGCAAGGAACTCACCTAGGTTAGTTCAAAACTCACGCTCGAGTTCCATCCCACCCTGGTAAGTCACCAAGCAAACAGCCACTATCATGGTGAGTTTTGGCTATTTTTTTCGGGCTTGTGGTGAGAAACTCACATGTGTGAGTTTTCAATTTGTGGGCCCCTTGTTTAAGTTACCGTTTTATATTAAAAAAAACTTTTTTTTAAAACCCTATTTTTTACCTATAAATACCCACTAATTCACCCATTTTTATATACACAACTCTCCCATTTCATATACACTTCTCACATTCCTTATTTACACAAAATGAATTCGTATACGTTTATGGCCATAGATTTCAAAGAAGGAGAAGAAGAAGTTACTAGCCGTAAGAAGACTTTTATTAAACGAGCGATTGCGTTTATTAAGCATAGACGACGAGCAAACCGACTAACAAGAAACATCATAACTCAAGATTGTTCTAGTGCTCATGAGCGTTTAGTCGCTGCTTTTTTTAGCGAGGACCAGATGTACGGTGAAGTAAAATTTTGAAAGACGTTCTGAATGGCTCGCCCTCTTTTCAACGAGATAGTTACTGCTGTAATTGATCAAGATCCATTCTTTCGTAACAATATTGATTGTACCGGAAAAGAAGGCATTTCCAGGTTGTTAAAGTGCACATCTTCAATTCGTCAACTGGCATACAACGTTCATTCTGAGTTTCTAGATGAATATATGCAAATCAGCAAGAGAACTTCACGTACGGCTCTTGATCATTTTTGTCAAGCTGTTATGCAAATTTATGGGTCTGAGTTTTTGAGGAAACCCACGGTGACTGATGTCAAAAAACTCTATCTGCGTCACAAAGAAAAGCACGGGTTTCCGGGGATGTTAGGAAGTGTTAGGATATCATTTCATCACCAAAACACAAAAATAAGAAAAATAGATTTTAGAGAGAGAAAGTAAAAAACAAAGAA
>BQNB010010078.1:0-84977 GCA_026074375.1 Tanacetum coccineum
TAAAAGATTTTAGTATATGTATAGGACCATTGTAGCTCATATTTTTTTTGTCAAGACTTGTGTAAACGAATTTGACCATTTTAATTTACTTGTCATTTAATTTTACTGTCATTTTAAATTATTGCATTGTAATCTTTTTTTCAAGTTAATGAAATTTTAAGTTTTCTTTAAATATTGTCATTTAACATTACTTGTCTTTTAAATTCAGTAATTAAGCTCTTACATAAGCTTCTGTTTCATCCAAAGCTTATATAAAAGTTTGTTTTCAATTCTGTCTTAAAAAATAAAAAAATCATAAAAAGAATCCACTCCTCAATTACCTCAGCTTAATTTGGATAATAAGCTAGCCTGGGAAGAGCTTATAGACCATACTAGCTTGTAGATCAGCTTCTTGTAAGCTTAAGCACCCTTGTTTTGAGCAAAGGGAATTGTGAGTTCTTACTTTTTCATTTTTAATTATTTATAGTTTATCTGCTTATCTCTGCTTATTTCCTGCTTATTGTTGCTTATTTTTGTTGTTTATTGCTTATGTATGCTTTTTAATGCTTATATGTCAATTGCTTAAGTTTTCCTTTAAAACTGCCAATTTTAGCTTTTAACTCCTTATTTATCTTTGCTTATTTATAAGTGCTTATTTATGTGTTTTGAATGCTTATTAGTGGTTTATATTGAGTTCTTGCCATCTGTTTTCAATTACCTTAGCTTAAAACTCCAAAAATCAGTCTTAAAATAGATCTTTGATACTTAAAGGGGTGTTTGGTTTAAGGACCAAAGTGGGTCAAAACTGGTTGAAAAACTTTTTGGGTCACTTGGTTAACTTTTACAAACTTTTTTTAGTCACCTTAACCTGTTTTAAAAAGTTTTTAAGGGCTTAAAGCTAGTTTTGAGGTTTGGTCTAATATGTGCTCAAATCTGTCATGACAAAACTGATTTGAAGTGCTTATTTGATTAAGACTTTTTAAACAACTTTTAAGTGTTGTTTTTAAGTGTCAAAATGCAGTAGAAGTGTCTTTGTAGTCTACCTTTGTTTTAGTAAAAATCTGTCAAGTCATATTTTTTTTCAGTTTTAAAAGTTCTTTTTCATTTCCAAATTTAGGTTACTTAAAATTGTTTCTAGGATTTGCATTTTTGAGCATAAGCTCATTGGTTGTCTATCTTCATCTGTTTCAACTTATTTTAGTCTTTAAAGCTCTTTTACTTGTTTAAAACCAAGGCTGCAAAAGCCATTTTTTTCTCTTACAAAAACCAAAAAAGAGGGCAATCTGTTTGAAAACAGTCTTTTTCATCAAGCTTTTTCAGGGCTTAAATGAGTTTCAAACTCTTTTCTTTTGGGTGATTTAGAAAGCTTATTGTTCAAGCTTTTTAGGGGTATAAGCCATATAGCCATAAGGATCCATTTAAGGGCTTAAAATTAAGCCTAAAAGTGCCCTTGTGGCTGTTTTAATTGACAGTTTAGCCAATCTGCTTATTGCTTTTCTGCCTTTTGTTGTTTACTTTCTTTGCTTATTTGTGTTTAGAATTGCTTATTAGGTATAATACTATATCTGTCTTTGCTTATTTTGCCTTTTCATTTGCTTATTTGTGCTTAAATAGCTTAACAGTTTAGCCCTTAGTTAGTTAAGTTAAAAGGTAAAAATTGTCACTTAATCTGCTTATTTTAAGTTTTTGTAAAAAGTTGCTTTTTTTAAAGTTTATTATTTTGGCTTATTTTACAAGTTTCAAAAAGAAAATTAAAAAAAAAGTTTTTCAAAAAGGGAAGCCACAGGATTCGACCCTGTGACCTCCCCTTTACCAAGCCAACGACTTAACACACACTCTCACTCACAGACCAAATAGGGCCATTGTTCATATTCCTTCCTCCAAATTTTATTATTTAACCCTTTTTAGCCCAATTTAGCTTATCAGCCATTTTTGCTTATTTCTAGCTTATTCGTTTAGCAACTTTTCAGTATTTTATTTTTCATAAAACCAGCACTGTTCAAAGTACTTTTCAGTAATTTTTCGGATTTTTCCAAATTCATTTAATATTTTTAATTAATTTTTCTTTTTAAAACAGTTTTTAATTCATAAAAAATTATTAAAAAATAAATAAATATAATTCTTTTTTTTTAATTTTCTTTTATCATTTAGCACCTAGAAAAATTAATTTTGCACTCGTAGGGTTAAATTTATAGAATTTTGGTTTTTAAAGAACGGGTTTTGATTCTCGTTCTTGTTTTTAGATTTAAATATTTAATTGCTTTCGTTTTTAGGTTCCCTTTACTTGTTTTAGCATTTTGTTTGTAGAAATAAAAATCCAATCCAATTTGTTTCTCGTTATCGTTTTAGTGATTTAGCTTTAATTACTTTCGTTTTTAGTTTGCCTTACTTGTTTTTCCTGTAGAATTAGAAAACCCAATCAAAGCCTTATTATATTCAAACATAAAATATCAAACCGACTATTCGAATTTCCATCTGCACGTCTCATTGGGGAGACCGGGTGATTCTTGACGGATCATTTATATCATACCCGTGAGTTTGTTGACCTTTTTCCTAAAGGGTTGACTAGGTTGACTTGCGGGGATTTTATATTTGATATTTTATTATTCTATCTGATATATAATTACCCATAAAAAGGTGAATATCAAGCACATATAAAACCAAGATAACGCATCCCAAAATATACCAAATCTAGGCGTTATCAAACTCCCCCACACTTAAGTTCTGCTCGCCCTCGAGCAGGTTCATTCTTTTAAATCAAAAAGTTACTTCAAAATTAGTATCACAACAGCTCCGAAAGACAACATGAGAACTAGGTAATTTATCAAAAGTATTTTTATTTACTTTTTGTTTGTAACTAAAGCTAGTTAAATTTACAAACTCCTAGTTACCAATTAAGTTATTTCCTAACTCTTTGATGAACTACCAGTATCACGTCTTATCACATTGGCTAATCGATACTCCCAAATTTAACTTCTTCTTCCTTCATCTTCATAATTTATAGCTTCATTAGCTATTTATTCAATTTTTTATACGATCACCCTCCGATCGACTACTACATAGTTGGTAACTAGTAATTTGCGAACTTAAACTTACTAGTTTATTTGCACAATATATTTAATATATTTATATATATATATATATATATATATATATATATATATATTATATTATTCAAAATGGTTTTTTCTATTAATTATCATTTCATAATTATCTTTATTCATTTTTGGGGGGGGGGCCAAAAAAAAATGTAGTTGCAGAACAAAAATTAAAATCAGCAATTTTTCTTTCATTTTCCTAATTATTTCCTCTCCCCCACACTTATAGTTTTGCATTGTCGTCATGTAAGTAAACGAACTTAAGTAAAGGAAATAGGAAAAAAGTTAGGACAATCGATACTACCCGATTTGCGATGCAATCTTCATACGTGGTTTCGAGTATGCGAATCAAGTTCCTTTCGAACTTTGGTATGATAAACCACCATATACGTCAACACATGTCAACCCTACAAATATTGCAAATATATCGCATTTCACAAAATAACATTGTCACATCCCCAAACGGGGCCTGGACGGAATATGTGTCTGAAGGCGTGACGTCATAATATACATCACACAAATCACGAGGGAACGACCACTAATGAACGTTTTGAAAATCATAACTCGTTGCATTGTTTAAAAATAGATAAGTTTTACAAGATTTAAGGGAAATTAAACATTTGCGGAAGCGTAAGAAAAATGTAGCGGGAGCATAATTAAGTTTTGAAAAGACAACGAGTATGAATGAGAAATAAAGTCTTGATAAATGGTATCATAATGCACGTAGACTCCACATAGCACGTCAAAGAAGTCCAAAGCTAATCACCTGAGAAAAACATGCTAAAACAGTCAACATAAAGTTGAGTGAATTCATAGGTTTAAATAAAGCATCTGCAAGAATAAAAAAACGTTTAGTAAATACTGCTTCACTCACAGTATATGAAAAGTATTTAGTAATTGGAAATGTTCAACCAAAGCAGTGTGGACCACAAGTTATAAAACGTATGTGACCATTATAACAAATACAACTTCACACAAAAGGGGTATTTACGTTGCACTAAGCTCATGACACCGAAGCTAATACTGAAAGATAGCATGTACAGTGCTATATAAGGCTTGCCCTTCAGGTGTCCGACCAAAGACCATCTAACTACTTTCGACATGACATATATCCGTTGTTCTTGGACAACTCGAACAGTAAGTGCTTCTTACCCGGATAGGGATAATTAGTCCCAATAGATCTATTTATTCACTCGCGCTCACTTAACTAACAGGACGGTTACAGTAATTAACGGTTCATGATATTTCGGGCAATAGTGGTCTAACACTACTTAGGCAACACGTAAACAGGGAAAGTAAATCAAGATACTTGTGTCCATAGTAAAAACAACCAATGTTTTTGTAAAAGCTTAAAGTACTTATATCCATAAGTAAAAACGAGTGTGATATCAATCATGTAACAAGTTTGAAATCAATGTATACGAGTTTTAAATTCAGTAATGTAAACGAGTTTGCAAACATTCATGTTTCTCACCCCAAAGATATAAAACATTTAACCAAAACAAGTAAAAGTGGGGCTATAATATCACCTCAAAGTTGCGGAACAATTAGCAGAAATGCAAATAATAAGCACAACACAAACGGAAAACAGAACGGCTAGACCAAGAAGATGCAGCTTATCTCAACGGCTATATCCCACTAATTTAGGATGATGAATTCGTGTTTTCCGATGGATGAGTACATCAACGCGACATGTTGATAAAGGATTGAGGTTTCAAGTTGTAAGAGTTTGGTGGTTGGTTAAATAAAATAAATCAAAAAGCAAACGCGAAGTATGTAATATATTCCGTATATATTACATACGAAAAATGAACAATTATATAATTCATATGGTGAATTATATAATAAAGACAAATAAGCAAAAGAATAAGTCGTAGTATATAATACTTTACAGGTATTATATAAGAAACGTAAGAAAATAATTGTAATAATATAATTCGACACGTGTTCGGAAATCAACAAATAATTTAATAAAGAGTTCACGCTTAGAAGTAAACACACGTTTTAAAGTTACGAATTAGATAAATAACGTTTTCAAAGTTTTTACAAAAGTTATTATTTTGTCTATTAGTCGGGAATTATAAAATATTATTTTACAATTTAAGATTTCGTTACGCGTTTTAACTAAACTAGTTGTCTCGTTTGTAAAAGTATAGCTTTCGTTTATTTACCGGTTTATTGTATCATTACAAATTAATGATATTAATACCATATCTCGTTCTTTTATCGGTTTTCTAAAATAATAGAAATTTTTGTGAAAAATACTAAGTATAGAAATTTTTATAAATTTCGGCATGACCTATTCTTTTATGCAACGTTTCCCATTTTTACAAAATTTAACGTTTTCCCCTTTTAATCAAACCATGTTGCAAAAATACGCGCGTGTTTCAATATCTATATCTAAACGAAACTAAATAGTAACAAAATAAGTAAAACCAAACACACCCATTCGGGGGCTGCTGTCCCAAACGCACCCTTTGGGGTGGTTAAACAGCGAACCAAACGCCCCTTATGGGCTGTTAAACCCAGATCCAAACACCCCTTTTTGGGCAGTTATCCACAGAACCAAACGCCCCTGTTGGGGCAGTTAACCCCAGAACCAAACACCCCTGTTGGGCTTCAAATCGCAGAAACAAACACCCCTTAGGGGCTGTTTATACGCAGATCCAAACGCACCCCAAAGACTATAAATCACAAAAAAAATATTAAAACAAAAATAATAACTATTATATTCATTTAACCAATTCAACCACCATAAGAAAAAACATGAGGGGTGAAATGGTGGTGGTGGGAGGCTGCGAAGGTGGGGCAACCGATGGTGGCTAAGAGATGGTTGTGATGCGTGGCGATGGCTGCTGCCACGATAGATGGTGGAGATGGAGTTGATGAGGAGCAACGGTGGTGTGGCAACGTAGGTGGGGTAGAGATAGAGATCAAGGTGGTGGCGGGGATGGCGTGGTGATGATGACGAGGTGATGAGATGGAGACGATGAGGGTGGTGACGAGGTGGGAGATGACTGCCACACCCCTCCAAGGCGGAAACGCGAGGCACGACGAGAAAGGGAATCATCACAACACATTGGCGTCTATATAGAGAACTAAAACATGCAAAAAATACAAGGTATAGACACGCAGTGTCATGAAAATACCCAAACACATCAACAAAATCCAAAAGGTATCTAACATTAAAAATGAAGGCAGTTTATGCCAACGTCATGACATGCAAACATTCATACATCCTAACAAGCAAAACAAATAACATTCATCATCCAAAACAAATAACGAAATCTAGATAACTAAACTTCGCCAGCTGCCTACGGTCCATCTAGCCACTTTTCCTCTTTAATCTTATCCTGCTCAATACCTGAAAATGATGCTTATACGTCAACACAATGGTTGGTAAGAAACATAGGTTTTTAGAGACACATATTCAATTCATTACCAAAATTATCATTAAACCTAATTAGCTGTGATTATAGAAACAATACTTTTCGCATGACAATTAATGCTAACTAACATACAACAAACATGCAATTACAATTCAATCAACCCACACAAACACCCAAGTCAGACGACCTCAATCGCTCCCTGGATCATACTAAATCCTTTTCCCTCTAAGCTTATGCCCAAAGGACAACCCCCAAGTAATCACCTACTAGGCAACAATTCCTTCCACTAAACAGGCCATGGATACCAGCAAGTAACTCTCCTGACTTAGTTCACACGACAATATCACATCACATAACATGTAACACATAACGCATATCAGTCATATAATAGTCCATGCATTTACACTAACACATAATCACAGGAATTCAAAACTCATTTAAACACTTGCATAATTTCCATCCTAAGTTTAAAACCATGTAAAAAGTGGGACTATGTAACTCACCTGAATGCTCATAATGCAGCATCCAATTCCTATCACGCAACTATACAAATAAATAAACATGGTTACACGCGACCAAGCTAAAAGCTCTAGTCAATGTAACATACATATAATTCTAATTAAACCCTAATTGCTCTAGCATGATTAACACATCCTTAATTACAGAAGTTTTTAAAACCCTAACGATCCATCATATTAATTGTTACAGATTTAAGAAACTAAACAATCTGGGTTAACGACAATCACTAAACCTTGATTCTTGAAACACTAAATCACCAACTTGTTCTTGATAAAAAAAATCTTTTTTTCTTCTTCTTGAGGGTTTCGGCCAAACAACAAAAGTGATGTGTCACACCCCTAAAATTGTGTCGTAGCATAATAATTTCCGGTAGTGAGTATTAACTACAAAATACAACATAACAAGATTACAAGATCACTAACCTCTAAATGTGTCATTTGGAAAGTCATAACTCGTTGCATTATTTAAAAATAGATAAGTTTTACAAGATTTCAAAGAAATTAAATATTTGCGGAAGCGTAAGTAAAATGTAGTGGAAGCATAAACAAGTTTTGAAAAGTCACCGAGTATGAATGAGGAATAAAATCTTGATAATGGTATCATATTGCACGTAGACTCCACATAGCACGTCAAGAAGTCCAAAGCTAATCACCGGAGAAAAACATGTTAAAAACGGTCAACATAAAGTGAATTCATAGGTTTAAGTAAAACATTTATAAGTATCAAAAGCGTTTAGTGAATATAGCTTTACTCAAAGTATTATGAAAAGCATTTAGCAATTTGAAACGTTCAACGAAAGCAGTGTGGACAACAAGTTATACAACATATGTGACAGTTATAACGAATACAACTTCACCTAAAAGATTATACTGTTGCGCTAAAGCTTCATGACACCGATGCAAATAACAACATGCTATCAATCATGCCACATATAATTCCTGCCCTTAACTGTGTCCCAAACCAAGACCACCACAACGCACATCGACATGACATATATCAGTTTGTTCTTCTAAGTGGAACCAAAGCAGATAGGATAGATGAAAAGTAAAAATACGAATAATTAGTCCCAATAATCTATTTATTCATTCGCGCTCACATTAACCAATCCCAGATTGCCAAGGTGACTAGATGGTTTTCATGATAGTTCGGGCAATAGTGGTTTGTAAGCAAAACTTAGGCAACACATAAACAGGAAACGATAACAGAAAACACTTGTGTCTAATGTAAAAGTAATCAACATTTTCTTAAAAGCTTAAAGCACTTAAATTCATAAGTAAAAATAAGAGTGACATCAATCATGTAAC
Source organism: Tanacetum coccineum (assembly GCA_026074375.1). Lineage (NCBI taxonomy): Eukaryota > Viridiplantae > Streptophyta > Magnoliopsida > Asterales > Asteraceae > Tanacetum > Tanacetum coccineum. The sequence continues at coordinate 8,290 of BQNB010010078.1, forward strand.
GAGTTTGTAATCAACGTATAAACGAGTTTGAAATTTAGTAACGTAAACGAGTTTGTAAACGAGCATGTTTTTCACCCCAAAAGTAGTAAAGTATATGTAAAACAAGTAAAACGTGGGGCTATGAACTCACCTTGATGTTGCAGAACAATTGGTAGAATTGCACATATAAGGCACAACACAAACGGAATTCAGAACGGCTCGACCAAGAAGTTGCGGTTTATCTTAACGGTTAAATCCCACTACTCTAGAATGATGCATTTGGGTTTCCCGTTGAATGGTTACATCAACGCGACATGTTGATAAAAGGGTTTAGATTTCAAGTTATAATAGTTTGGTGGTTGGTTAAATAAATTAAATCGAAAAGTAAACACAAAGTATGTAATATTTCCGTATATATTACATGTGACAAAAAATGAATAATTATATAATTCATATGTTGAATTATATAATGAAGACAAACATTTAAAAGAATCGCTTGAAGTATATAAGAAGCGAAAGTAAATAATTAAATAAAATAGTTCGACACATTTTCGGAAATCACTACTTAATTAAATCCCACTACTCTAGAATATACATTGGGTTTCCTCCCGTGAATGGTTACATCAACGCGACATGTTGATAAAAGGGTTTAGATTTCAAGTTATAATAGTTTGGTGGTTGGTTAAATAAATTAAATCGAAAAGTAAACACAAAGTATGTAATATTTCCGTATATATTACATGTGACAAAAAAATGAATAATTATATAATTCATATGTTGAATTATATAATGAAGACAAACATTTAAAAGAATCGCTTGAAGTATATAAGAAGCGAAAGTAAATAATTAAATAAAATAGTTCGACACATTTTCGGAAATCACTACTTAATTAAATAAAACGTTTGTGCATAAGAGTAAACGATGTTTTAAAGTTACGAATTAGGTAAATGAGGTTTCTAAAGTTTTTACAAAAGTTATGACTTTACTTTCTAATCGGGAATTTATAAAATTAATAATTTAATAAACTAGTATTTCGTTCGTAGTCGGTATTGTATAATTATAAAACTAAAATCACTTTAAAATATGAATTGATCCTTTTTATCGTTTTCAAAAGATAATATATATGTAGAGAAAATACTAAGTAAGAATTTTGCCCAGAAAATTCGCATGACTTATTCCGTATTATTCAACGTTACCATTTTTTTTACCAAAACTCAAAGTTTTCCTACTAAATCAAATCCATGTTGCAAAATGTCCACGTTTTAATATATATCTAACTAAACTAAATAATTACCAAAGATCAACAAAATCAAACAGACTCTATATGGGCTGTTAAACCCATTGCCAAACACCCCTAAAGCTAAACCAAACAGCCCTTAAAGCTGCTGTCCCAAACATCCCGTTTGGGAAGCTTAAACACTAAACCAAACGCCCCTAATAGGCTATTAAACGCGTATCCAAACGCCCTATTTAGGCAGTTTTAATCTTACAGCCAAACGCACAAGAGTGAAAGCAAAACCCTAAAGACTTTTAAAACACAAGATAATGACAAGTAATCAATTTATTTAACCAACTAATCCACCATTAATCCATTTTTATATTTTATAAAAACTTTTATATAGTTTTATTAGCTGATATCGCAAATCAACCTTAAAATCCTAAAACGGCCCCGCACATCTAAACCCGATGCCAAACACCCCACCGGCTGTTAAAACAAACAAAAAACACACCACTTGGAGCTATTTTAAAAACCAAACGCATCCTAACTGTTGGGAAAAACCAAACACACCCTTGGTGTTGACCCAGATCTAAACGCACCATGTGGTGGTAATGATGATGTTGGTGGCCAGGTGATGAGGTGGTCGCGGTGGTGAGGTGCGTGGGGATGGAGATGGTAACGGGGGTGATGTGGTGCGTGGCGTGGGGGGTGGTAGCAGCGGCGTAGAAGTGATTGAAAGACGAGGTGGTTATCGTGGAAGATAAAAGACGGCGGTGGGTGCGATGACGTGGTGGGTCAGTGGGATGATGGCAGTCCCGTGGCGGTCACGTGTAACATGTGGTGTTCGATGGAGGGTATGCAAGGGTGATGTTGGCGTCGCGTTTGGTGGAGTGTGTGGTGTACGAGATGCGAGGTGATGTGGAAGACGATGGTGATCTGTCGGGACGGAGGGGTTGGAGATGGTGTTGGTGCCCTGGATGGTGTGGTGTATGGCGTGGTGGTTGTCGGCTGGTAATGAAGGGGGGGGGGGGTCGTGGGGTAACAACGACTGTTGGCCGGAGTTTGGCCGGAATCTAGCCGGAATAAGGGGGAGGCGCCGAAAAACATGAGAGGGGGAGGAGTGTGTGTGGGAGGCTAGTATGAAATGAATAAAACCCTAATGGGTTGAGTTTATATACTAAAGAGTTAACAAAAAAATGTAAATTGTAAAATAGTTTAGGGTTAATAATGTAAATATTTCCGCAGGGACTAAAAGTGTAATCTTTTGTTAGTTAATTGTTCGGGGCTCGTTTAGGCTAGTTAACATTTGAACCAATACACGAAAGTTGCGCCATTGTTTTCCAAATAGTTTTTCCCATAAAAATGAGTATTTACATGACTTATTTTATAAATGTTTTTATAAAACGTATTTAAAATGTTTATCAATTATTGGGTATCGCTTTAAGCTTTGACCGTAAAATAAGTTTTAACTTTAACCTATCCTTCGTTATAAATAACGTTTTTGAAAAAATATTAAATTAAGATTATTAAATATTTTTATTTACTTAAAAGGGTGATAATTAAAATATAAATATAATTATTTTTGTGTCGTAACGCGATGTATGCGGTTTTCAAAACTATGCGAGCTATTTAGTCATTTTCGCTTGGTTTCGTGTCTCGGTAAACTGAAAAGTTTGTCCTGATGTCGTTTACATAATCAAAATTCTTAGAGTCCGAGTCGTGAGAACAGGATTTAGCAGGTCATTTTTTATAAGTCAACTTAGAAATAACATATATCTTCTCGTTTTCAAGTCAAATAAGTTTTAAAAAAATAAATTTGTAATGACGGATTATAATAATATTTATGATTTATTATTTAAATATGTTTCAAAAATTTACCGGCTACGCGGTAATCGTTGTTATGTGACCGTAAAAGGTCAAAAAGTCAAGTCGGAACCAAAAGTCAAAGGGTAAAATAGTAATTTAAAATTTCCAAAAATTGCCGGGTGTGACAAGATGAGAGAAAACCTAGAATCCTGAGAAAAGTGATTTAAGGTTTTAATGGTTTTGTATTTATATCCTTAGAATCCTAATTATAGTCAAACTTTGTTTCCTTTTTTTTCTTTTCTTTAAACCGGCCGAATAACACCCCTTTATATTTTTTTTATTTTTTTTATTTATATATTAATTTACTAATTATCTTTATTACCTTAAGTTTTCATAAAAACCTAAGCTAATTTGGGTAAACCTTTTTACATAAACGCTACTTACTAACTTTCTAAAAAATAACTTTTCATTTCACAATTTACTTTCTATATTTAGAAAGTCTTCTATAAATATCTAAATTTCACTCACTACACTTATTACCAACATGATGCGTTTCTCATAAACGCTTAACACAAAATCATCCAACTATTGACGTAGCATTGAATGAAATACGCCATTCTTTTACATTATCACTACACGTGAACAAATGAAATACTCATCACCAAACACAAACGCACTCAAAATGAGATGATCATACACCTCCAAATGACATCATGCACCTATTCAAATCACTTAGCACACATATATACCACATAGCACACAAAAATCACACAAAACGAACTCTTAGCCATTTCTAAAGGTATCACTAACCTGATTAAATCATGGATTTTAGAGTATCTCCTCATTGAGGAAATATCGTTCTGAGATTTAACTAGCAGGCTCAACAACTCGGTCTACAAACAACTGTGGATACTAAATCCTCATTTGATCTTCGTGTTCCCAAGTAAACTCAGGACCACATTTCGAATTCCATCTAACTTTCACAACCGCTATTTTCCTACGTTTTTACTTCTTAATTTCTCGTTCCATAATCTCTACAGGTTCCTCGACAAAACAAAGTGACTTGTCGACCTTGATTTCATTCAATGGCACATGCAAATTAGCATCCGCCAGACACTTTTTTAGATTTGACACATGGAAGGTGTCATGCACACTATTCAACTCCTCAGGTAACCTTAACCTATAAGCTACAAGGACAATCCTTTCAAGGATCTCAAACGGTCCTACATATCTCATGCTAACTTACCCTTCTTTCCAAAATGCACTACGCCCTTCCTAGGCGACACCCTTAATAATACTCGATCACCCACCTCAAACTCTAACGGCTTACGCCTATCATCAACATAGCTCTTTTGACGATCTCTCGCTGCTTTGGGCTTTTCCTTTACCAACACTACCTTATCAATCGTTTCTTGTACTAAGTCAAGTCCAGTCAAACTACTCTCTCCAATCTCTGCCCATAGAACAAGCGACTTATATTTCCTTCCATACAAAGCTTCAAACGGATTACTCCGAATGCTCAAATGATAACTACCACCAAAATTGATAACACATGCCCTCATTATATCTTCCAAAGTCTGAATTACGGTGGGTGGTGTGGCGTGGGTTTTTTTGGTGGAGGGGGGAATATTCTCTATTTTCTTTTCTCCTTTTTTATCTATATTTATCTTTATAGGTTTGCTATTAATCTTGCTTTAATGTTAGCTCCTGAATCTGACGAAACGAATCATCTTGCCCAAGAAAGTCGATCAAAATTAAGTGACTTAATCAAACCTTTTGATTATAAAAACTTGAATAATCTTTATGATTTGTTCGTTCCACAACATGATAAGTCGCCTGAACAGAGATATTTCAGAAAGGGTCAAAAATAAGTCATACACTTGTAAATAATTGAAAATTCAAAAGAGTCTTTTAATAAACAAACAAATTTGTTGAAAAACGAATGGCTGATCCATTCTGTGGGATCTAAAGTGAAAAGCTCCACAAGAACTTTTAAAAATTAAATGTTGTGTTGACATGATTTTTACTGGTGTGGAACATTGCAAATAAACAGGTTGTTAAAAGGACTTACTTTGGGTCATATAGATGCGTTCATTCAAAAATAAAATCGAAGGAATTTTTGTCCCCAAATACGAAAAATTCAATGCTGATTTATGAAATTTCACTGTGTTTGAAAGAGGAAATGGTTGTGATTTGTGATACTTTAATTCTTTGAAAACTGAAGTGAAACTCTCTTTAAATCTCAAATAGAAAAAAATAAAAAATCAAAAAAACACAGTTTTTGAATGAATGAAATCGGCCGACTTTCTTTTAGAAATATTATTATGCTGATCACATGGAATGATTTACTTGGTGTTATACAACCCTTGATGTAACACCCCCTTATTTGACATATAGCAGCGGAAGCTAAATTGGGGTATTACTTCATGAATCAACAGTCATAATCATAGAAAACGACTCAAAAGAGATGTTTTGGAAAATTTAGTTATCATTCAATATTATTTCAGAGTTTTACAAAAGGAGGTCCCAAAATACATATGAAAACATAGAGTTTGAATGATAACAAAGTTTATTGTCCTCAAGTCCATGCACTCCTTGCCATAGGTTGCTCAATTCCTGAGATATACAGGCTAAAATGTCAACACAAGTTGGAGTGAAAATTCACAGGTTTGAAATGTAATAGTTGAATACAAGTCATCATAAGTGGTAATAATTGTACAATTACAATTATCATGGAAAACAGTATTATTGCCCTAAGCTCATGACACCAACACGTTAACATGGAAATCACCTTAGTGACATTATTAAGGAACAAATGTCCTCTTGGAAAGGTAACTTGCCAAAGTTACCCATTATTCTCAAATATAGTGCGTTTGATTACCTCATGTACAGGTAAACACAAACGGGATTCGTCAATCCCAATAGATCTATCCATAATATTCGCGTTCTCTCGCATATGTTTAATGTTCATGATTAAATGATATTGGCAGTAGAGGTAAACTTAGGCAATAATATATCAGGATAGCATACATTTGGAAAATACTTGTATTCATGGTTTATAGCATGTATCCCCCCATGGGATTTAGAAAACATGTAAAGGTGGGACTATGAACTCACCTTGATAAGGTAGTTGATTGATTTGAAATTTAATTCAAATGGAAGTAAACAGCCTCGTCACGCAACCTAAGGTAATATGTCAAGTCTTAGTTATGATGTCTTCAAAACTTTATTTCATTAAAGTTTAAGTAAATGTTTTGGTTTATTCGTTTGTGGATAAACATTTATCACTGTTCGGGCTATCATAATCTAGAGGTCATGTAGTAAATGTTTGAGGAGCTAAGACACTTTAAATCGTAAATACAACAACTCGTCAAAATGTCTACCTAAATGAAATCCTCTCACATGAAATTCCCTAGTAACGTGATACGTTATAGTTTAAATGATAAGATTTTATCTTTTTAAGTTTCTTCAAAAGCTAATAGATGATAAATTATTATATATATAACATAACTGATTTATAATGTTTCGATCGATGAATGAAACGATGAATGTGTCGGGCTTTATTAAAATCGAGTCTTATAATATTTAAATATATTTTTATAATTAATATAAAAATATTACATTTTATACCTTTGAGAATATGAAAATGACAATATATACCCTTGGTATATATTAATTTACACTTTTAACCCTTTAATTATATTTTAAACATTTAACCCTTAACTTAGAAATATGGCAAAACAGGCCCTTGTGGTTTTAACTTTAGGATAATTACACTTTTGGCCCGAAAGTTTAATAATTTCAAAAGTTACAATATATACCCTTCATGCATAAAATGATTTGCGTTTCTAGTCCAAAATCCATATACTTTGTATTTTTGATCTCAAAATAAATTTGCAGCTTATAGCTTATTACTATAAGCTAAAATAAGTAAGTTTTACGAGCTTGTAGCTAATGAAAAGAGCTTATGAGCTTAAAAGTCCAAAATGGGCATGTTTGGTTTTAAATCTTTAAAAACCCGATGGATTGAGCTTTTAGGGTTGTTTTTAAGATTATAAAATAATAAATGAGCTTATGATATAGCTTATTAAGTCAGCTTTTGGATTTATAACTTGTTAGGGTTATGAAATGGGTTTATAAGGTTTCAAATAAGGGTGTGTTTGGTTTAGGAAAAAACCTATTGAGTAGGTTTTGGGTGTATGAACTTAATCATTGATCATGAAAGCTATTTAGGAGCCGTTATTAGGGATTTGATTAAAGCTTTATATAGACTTATGTATAAAGTTCGATGAACTTGGGTTCAAAAGTGGGTCGTTTAGGGTTTGGTTTAGGGTCTAAGAGTTTCCAACAAGCTTTTCCTTGATCAAATGATTATAACAAAGTTTATACATGATCTAAAACAGCACAAGAGTTTATAGAACAAGTAGAAAAGCTTACTGGTACACAAAATGGATCAAAGATGGTGAAATGGGTCAAAATGGGTGAGTATGATCCGAAATCTTTAGGAGATGAATCAAGAACCTATTTTCTTCTCTTCTATGGCTTCTACTTAGCTTAATCTTTCTTACTTCTCTTCTAGGACATGGTTAGAGCATAGTTTTAAGGTAGCTTTAAGTTTAAATGGTGAATTAAGAATGTGTGCATGTATGCGTGTATATATAGGGTAAAGGAAGAAGTGGTGGCCAAGTTGTGTAGAGTGGTAGCCAAGTTAAGTAGAGTGGTGGCCAAGGGTTAGCCATAGTGACTTAGTAAATCTAGGAACATAGATTAGCAAGGTGTTAGGAGGTGGAGAGGGTGCGGTTTACCAAAGGGGTGACGAGTATGGTTTTCTTGGGGAACAAGGTGCAAGTTGATGACAAGGAAGTGACAAGTATGTGAAGGAGGCTAGCAAGGTGGTGACAAGGTGCTAGGCAAGGTGGTGCATCATGGTGGATGGTGGTTGCTTGGTTAGAACTTGGTTCGAACTAGTTTAATTGGTGTCGAGTTGTTTAGGGTTTTCGGGTTAGGGTTAGGACGAGCTAGGGTTAGAACTTAGTTAATAACTAGTTTAATTGTTGTGCATTGGAGTGTTGTAATCCATGCTAGAAAGGTTGTACGAAATGCCTTACAAAAATGGAGGGAAAATGCATAATTTGAATCTCATGCTTAATCGACTTGTACTATGAGCTTAAAGTAGTTATACTAGGGTTTTGGATTGAAAAGGTATTCAAATTTTATGCATTGATAACTTGTACACATGCCTTATTAGCTTGAATATTTTATTTGTATGTAAACATTACATGTAGTTAGGGTTTGGTTATAAACGTTTAACGTATAAAGTCCGTTATATATATATATATATATATATATATATTGGTAAAGTGGAAGATCCTCGGTAAAAATCATTACACCAAAAAATCATTTAAGTACAATGGAATGTGGCTGAAGTACCACAACAGCCACAAAAGCTACTATGGACATGCCCCAAGCAACCCTTACTAACAAAATACACTAACAATTACATCAATAGGAAAAAACCACTTGAGGGTACACAAAGCCTCAAAGTCATCCCGCAGCAGCAACAAAGGAGAAAAAACAACCCACCGATTTTGCCTCCTTAAAAAACCTTCCCAAGAAAAACACCCAACGGAAAACCTTGGAGAAGAAATAGAGACAACAATCGCGAAGCATTCCACCTTCGATCAGCAAACTTAACTCACGACAAGAAACCGACTCACTAAGCTTGCAATCCATAAAATCAATCTCGAGGAGGACCGATAAGCGAGTTAGGCAACTTCTAATGATGAAACAATGTCTGAACATGAGCCGTCTTCTTGAATCTACATGTGAGAAGCTTGAGACAAACATTAGACTTGATGACATCAATGACTTGATCTTGAGATCTTTTCTTCTTCATAAAAAGCCTATCATTACGTTCATGCCATATGAAGTAGCATGAAGCAGCAAATATAAGCTTAACAATAACACTTCTAGCCGACCTCATCTTAGCCGATGGAATAAGGAAGTTCACAATAGAATTAAGGTCAAAAGGAATATTTTATATGCCCGAAACTGCTTTAAATGCTCCCAAATCTGTGAGGAAAAACTACATTCAAAGAACAAATGGTCATGGGAATCAGGTTGCATTTCACACAAAGAACACCGAAGCAGGTTTAAGTTAGTATTGCTACTAACATCCCATTGCCTTAAAACATCTTGGGTTTTAAGTTTACGTTTAATAACCAGCCAAAGATGAATAGCATGATGAGGGATTTGGTGAGAAAACCAAACCACATGAAACCAATCAACCTCATTGTTCCTTGGACGAATACAATCCCACACCTTAGCCACAGAGAATTCTGAGTCTATCGCATTAAGATTTCTCCACTTTAAACGATCAACATCATTAGATAAATAAGGGACAGTAACATTATTTGATATAGGGTATTTTAAAGCCCACTCATTCGGCCAACACCAAGAACCATGACGAATAATATCATTTACTTTAGCATTAAGTCGAAGACCAGCACCATAGATATAACGATTAGCGATAATATTAGAAAGAGGGCTTAAAACACACCAATTATCAAACCAAGTAGATGCCGTATCACCCTTCCCAAGATGATACCAAATAAAAAGGATGAACCGTTTGGCGAACCTACAAAATCTTGTACCAACCCCAAGACATCTTACCACGTAAAGGAATTTCCCAAAAGGATCGCCCGTTAAGTTTGTAAGTGTGAATCCATTTGACCCACAAGGATTCCTTACATGTGATCAAGCTCCAAATGTAGGAAGTAATGAGAGCCATATTAAGGCTTCTAAACGGTGGATACCAAGACCACCCTCCTTTTTAGGTAAACACACAACCTCCCAAGCAACCTTAGCCTTATCTCTTTTAATCTCTCCTTGGTACCATAAAAACCCTCTCGCTGCTTGGCTTTTCACCACTTTATGGAAATAAGTAGTATTAGCATCACCAAGCTTTAGCCACTCCACCTTAGCCTTTTGCATTTTATAATAACGTTATAAATAGTACGTTAAATAGATAACGTATGGATTTTAGAACATATTGCTTGACATATTATAACGTTTACTTGCTATAAACATTGATGGAATTGGCATTGGTAGGTTGCGTGAGCTCGTTTACTTTTGTAATGTAAGTTACGTTAAATTTGGATGGAATATAAAGCAAAAATCTTTCCATGAAAATGGTTGCATCTAATTTAATAGATGGAAACTACACTGATGAAAATTGCATCTAATTTAATAGATGGATAATTACATAGATGAAAATTGTGGGTTGTTATAGTCTCCCAACCTTGAAAGAAATCTCATCCCGAGATTTAGTTGGATGTTGGAGTGATGTTTGGAAATAAATGTGGATACTTGGCACGAATTTAATCTTCGTGTTTCCATATAAATTCTGGTCCTCTTTTAGAGTTCCATCTTACTTTGACTGTAGGGGTATTTGTCTTAGTTGCTTGACTTTTTGATCCATAAGTTCTATTGGTTCTTCCACAAAGTTGAGTTTGTCATCGAGCCGAAGCTCTTTCATTAGAATGATGAGGGATTTGTCAGATAGACATTTCTTTAGATTAGAAACATGGAAGGTACTGTGGATATTACTGAGTTCTTCAGGAAGCTCAAGTGTGTATGCCACTGGGCCGACCCTTTTAAGGATCTTAAATGGTCCAATGTACCAGGGCTTAAGCTTTCCTTGCTTTTCGAATCGAATGACACCTTTTCGAGGTGATACTTTCAACATAACACGATCTCCAACTTGGAATTCCAAAGGCTTTCGCCTTACATTGGCATAACTCCTTTTCCGGTCTCTTGCAGCTTGTAAGCGTTGTCGAATTTGAACTATCTTTTTGGTGGTTTCATAGATTATCTCTGGTCTCGTGAGTTGGACATCTCCAACTTTGACCAGGCAGACAGGTGATCGACACTTTCGACCATAAAGTGCCTCGAATGGTGTTGCCTTAATACTTGCATGGTAATTGTTATTGTAGGAAAATTCCACCAGTGGTAAGTGTCTCTCCCGTCCTTTTCTAAAATCTATAACACAGGCTCGAAGCATGTCTTTGAGTGTTTAGATTTTTCTTTCACTTTGTCCATCAGTCTCGGGATGATATGCCGTACTCTGTCTCTTAGAGTTTACCTAATGCACTCTGCATTGACGGACAGAATTCTGGAGTTGATTGGATCTGTCACGATCCGATATGATGGATATCGGCACTCCATGTCGTGAAACTATTTCCTTTATATACAACCTTGTAAGAGTTTCCATACTATCTGTCTCTCTGGTAGGGATGAAATGTGCTGATTTGGTAAGGCGGTCTACAATGACCAAAATTGTGTCATGTCCACTTGATGTTTTAGGTAGTTTTGTAATGAAGTCCATCGTTATTCTTTCCCATTTCCATGTAGGAATCTCTGGTTGTATCAGTAAGCCGGGTGGCTTTTGACATTCTGCTTTAACTCTAAAGCATGTTAAACACTTTACTCAGCGATGATCGCTTTCATGTTATGCCACTAATAGAGTTTCTTTAGATCCTGATACATCTTGTCAGAACCGGGGTGGATGGAATACTTCGATTTATGGGACCCATGCATGATCAAGTCCCTCAAATTTCCAAAGAGTGGTAACCAGATTTGGTTCTAGATACAACGAGTTCCATCAGGACGTACTTCAAATGCTTTGTCCATTCCTCATAGGTTCTCAGCTTTGATGTTCTCTTCTTTGATCGCCTCGGTTTGGGCTTCGAGGATTTGTGATGGTAATTTTGGGTGAAGGGTCATGACTAATGCTCTAACTCGGAGTGGTTTGATTCGTTCCTTCCGGCTTAAGGCATCTGCTACAACATTTGCCTTTCCAGGATGGTAACGAATCTCACAATCGTAATCTGCGAGCAATTCTAGCCAACGACGTTGTCTCATGTTCAACTCTTTCTGATCAAGGATATGTTGAAGACTTTTATGATCAGTGAACACAGTACACTTTGTGCCATACAGATAGTGTCTCCAAATTTTAAGAGCGAACACTACTGCTCCTAATTCGAGGTCGTGTGTGGTATAGTTCTCTTCATGAGGCTTGAGTTGTCGGGATGCATATGCAATAACTTTTTCTCTTTGCATTAACACCGCTCCCAAACCTTGGAGTGATGCATCACAGTAAATGACAAAATCATTGTTTCCTTCTGGTAATGCTAAGATTGGAGCTTCACAAAGCTTCTGTTTTAGCAGTTGGAAGGCTGACTCTTGGTCTTCTCCCCAGATATACTTCTTGTTTTTCTGGGTTAATTCAGTCAAAGGCTTTGCAATCTTCGAAAAACCTTCGATGAATCTCCGATAGTAACCGGCTAGTCCTAAGAATTGGCGTACTTCTGTGGGTGTAGTAGGAGATGCCCAATTCTTAACTGCTTCAATCTTGGCGGGGTCAACGTGAATTCCTTGACTGTCGATCACGTGCCCGAGAAATTGCACGATACTGATCCAGAAATCACATTTGGAGAACTTGGCATATAATTTCTCCTTTTTGAGTAATTCCAGTATTATTCTCAGGTGATCTGCGTGTTCTTCTTTGTTACGAGAGTAGATGAGAATATCATCGATGAACACTATCACAAATTTATCCAAGTATGGTTTGCACACACGGTTCATGAGGTCCATGAACACAGCAGGTGCGTTAGTTAAACCAAATGGCATCACTTGGAATTCGTAGTGTCCGTATCGCGTTCTGAAAGCAGTCTTGGGAATATCTTCATCCCTGACTCTCAGTTGGTGATAGCCTGATCTTAAATCAATCTTTGAGTAAGTACTCGAACCTTGAAGTTGGTCGAATAAGTCATCGATCCTGGGTAATGGGTAACGATTCTTTACGGTGAGTTTATTCAGCTCCTGGTAATCGATACACATTCTGAAAGATCCGTCTTTCTTTTTAACAAATAAGACAGGAGCTCCCCAAGGCGAAGTACTTGGTCGGATAAAACCTCGGTCTGCTAACTCTTGTAGTTGGTTAGATAATTCCTGCATTTCTGAAGGAGCTAATCTGTAAGGTGCTCGGGCTACTGGTGCCGCTCCTGGAATTAAATCTATTTGAAATTCTACTTGGCGAACTGGAGGAAGGCCGGGTAGATCTTCAGGAAAAACTTCTGGAAATTCTCTGACTACTGGTATATCTTCTAGTCGTTTTTCGTCTGACTTCTTCTCCATTACTTGGGCTACAAAAACTTGATATCCCCTGGATATATATCTTTCGGTTTTAATACAGGATATGAGGCTTAGTCGGGTTTTACTTCGATCACCTCGTATGATCAAAGTTTCACCGTCGATGGGGATGTGGACGACTTTCTCGTCACAGATAATTCTAGCATGATACTTGGATAACCAATCCATACCAATGACGACGTCAAAACTACCGAGTTTAATCGGCATAAGATCAATTTTGAAAGGTTGGTTTAGCAAAATCAGAGTGCAACCCTGGATAACGGTATTAGTGCCTACTAGGTTTCCATCGGCCATTTCAATGTCATAAGTGGTATCTAGTGTAATTGGTGGGATATTAAGCATAGAAGCAAGAGATATGGATACAAAACTTTTATCGGCTCCTGAATCAAATAATACTCTAGCTAGATGTTGGTTTAGAAGGAACATACCCGTGACTACGTTCGGGTCTTGGTGAGCGTTCTTGTCCCTCAGCAAGTATGCTCTTCCGTGGGCATTGTTGTTTGCTCTTGAGCACTGACTTTTGTAGTGCCCTTTCTCTCCGCAGGCATGACAAGTTACGAATACTGGTTGTAGGTTGCTTCCAGTGGCTGGCCCTTTGTTTCTGCAGTTCCTGGTCAGATGACCCACCTTGTTGCAAGTCTGACACTTGACAGTGCAAGGTCCTGTGTGATGCAGGTTGCATTTCTTACACAAAGGAAGGTTTCCAGCATACCTATTGTTTTCAGTTGGGGTGACAGCATAAGCCCTGACGGTTTCTTGCCTTCTATTATGTTGTTGTTGGTGATCATTGTTGCGGTTGTTATTGTTGTTACAGTTATTCTGGTAGTTGTTGTTGTTGGTGAAGGTTCTTCTATCATCAAACTTTCGTTTCTGATCATTGGTTCCTTGCACGAAATTATGCTTTATTACCTGATCTATTAATCTCTAGGTTATGATAATGGCTTCCTCTAAAGTTTGAGGCTTTGAAGTGGTAACATTTCCTTTAATACTCCTGGGTAATCCCCCGATGAAGACTTCCATAAGTTTCTCAGAATTTGGTACCATATATGGACATAAGATTGCCAACTCCTGGAATCTTTTAACGTAAGTCTTGAGATCATTTCCTTTTACAGTCAGATTGTAAAATTCTTCTTCCATTTTCTTAACCTCGGTTCGAGGACAATACTTCTTTATTAAGAGCTTTTTAAATTCAGACCAGGTAATCTTGTAAGCTTTCTCTATTCCAATAGGCTGGGTGAATGAATTCCACCAGGATAAAGCTTCCTCGGTTAAAGTACCAGTAGTAAATTTCACTTTGCAGTCCTCGATACAGTTGCTACGAGAAAATACCGATTCAGTTCGTTCAAACCAGCGGATGAGGCCAACAATGCCTTCCGTACCTTTGAAATTGAAAGGTTGGCAGCTCATAAACTCTTTGTAGCTAAATTTTCTTTCTACAGGAGTTTCTCTTGGTTTGATGTTCCTATTGGTATTGTCAGTATTTGCCATGGTAGCAGCTTGTGCTTCCAGAGCTGCGGCAACACTATCAGCAACTAGTTTCCTGATGGCGACCTGAGTCATGGTTGGTGCTGAAGATGTTGTTATCCTCTTGGGAGCCATTCTATCAACACTTACAGGACAACACAAAATAAGAATATATCATTATATGGATTCTTATTTGATACAAGTTCTAACAAAGAAATACACATTCTTTGATATTACATTGTGAGATATAACAGAAAATTTTGGAAGGGACACTCTAACAAGCATCTAACTCATTAGGTTTCTCGGAGACTAGTTCACTTTCTAGTGGTTCCATACCGCGACCACTTAGATAACTTATCAAAGGCTAGTCTGGTGGTGGTATAGGTGAAATCGTATGCTTAATATCTTGATCATTTATCATATCCATGATATCTAGGTACAAAGGTTTGAGAAAACCGGGTGGTAAAAGAGTCATAGTAACCTGGATTCATAAAGATACGATACATCACACTACATAATATAGGATAGACAACCACGACATACATAAATCGGTATCATAAAACAGCGAGGTATAATGGAATCACCACTTCATTATGTCGTAAACAACTTGTCTACATATTTTACATAATCAAAATTTGACAAGTGTCGTTATTTATGCCACACATCCCGTGGTTGGATTCTAAACAAAAATTGTAAATGACAAGGATCTAGTCTAGTAGTCTGGTGGTCCTCCCTTGTGGTTCTTGAGCTTATGGATCTTGTCCAGAAGACTCTTCATATCTGATTGGTGGCGAATCTGGATATCCTCGATGAGTATCTCTAAAGTAGAAGTCCTAACGCGAGCAAGAACAATCTCGTTGTCATGCCCCATTTGCTTTCTCTGAAATCCAGTAATCTGGGTACGAGCTTCTTAAAGTTCGGTTTCTAGTTGGTCAAAATCTCGTTGTATGATTACCCAACCGTTATCAAGACCTTTTATCTTATCTTCCATGTGCTCAATGCGCTCAAGAGGGAGCTCATCTAAGTGATTCAAAATAGTCTCGATCTGTTCCTCATGGCGCTCCAGACTCGTCTTATGAGAACTTTCTCCAATCTCAAATACTTGAGGTAGGGCAGAAGTAGAGGAGGATGATCGGGAACGGGCTCGTTTCCGAGATGGTAAAATCTCTTCAGGAAGAAAGAAATCTCGGGGATCAAACATTGGTGATAGTGGTAACACTGGAGATGGAGGCAAAACAGTTGGTGGAGCAATAGGAGCTTGTGGTAGTGGAATAGGTGACTCATCATTAGTAGCATTATATGCTTGCATGACCTTCATATATGGATCATCGTGGAAAGGTGAGATGGCTAGCGAGGCCAAAAGATCCTTAGATAAATCCTCTGAAGGATCAGAAGAAGTGTTTCCCGGTGAGGCTGGGGAATAGTCCGGTGAAGCCGGGGTATAGTCAGGAGTATTCGTAGAGGAAAAAGCATCCTCAACATTGGAATTAGATAGGACGATAATAGGGTGGGTGGATGTAGACATAATTCTGTAACAACCCAGTGGTAAATAACATAAGTTATTTATATATAATTAATAGTTATGTATCTTTACATACTATTCGGGAAATGTAGTGGCACGGAGGACTTTCTTGAATGGAAAATGGTTATAGTTTAGGTTTTAACCTTGTTCTCTTGATACCAATCTGTAACACCCCCTTATTTGACATATAGAAGCGGAAGCTAAATTGGGGTATTACTTCATGAATCAACAGTCAACAATCATAGAACAACGCTCAAAAGAGGATGATTAGAAAATTTAGTTTTATCATTTAATATTATTTTTAGAGTTTAATAAAAAGAGGTCCCAAAAATACTTGAAAACAAAATGTTTGAATGAATAACAGTTTGGGATGTCCTTAAGTCCAAGGGGGGGGGGGGGGGGGGGGGGGGGGGGGGGGGGGGGGGGGGGGGGGGGCACCCATCCGTACTATAGTTTGCTCAATAACCTGAGATAAACATGCTAAAAGAATCAACATAAATGTCGAGTGAAATTCATAATGTTTGAAATGTAATAGTTGAATACAAGTCATCCAAAGTGTAATAATTTGTACAAACTATCAATTATTCATGAGAAAACAATATTATTGCACTAAGCTCATGACACCAACACGTTAACATGGAAATTACCTCAATGACATTATTGAGAACAAATGTCCTCTTGGAAAGGTAACTTGCCAAGTTACCCATTATTCTCAGATATAGTGCGCTTGGTTACCTCATGTACCAGTAAACACAAACAGGATTCGTCAATCCCGATAGATCTATCCACAATATTCGCGTTCACTCGCAAGTGATTAATGGTTCATGATATATGGTAATATTGGCAATGTAGGTACTTGTGCAATAATATATCAGGATAGCATACAGTTGGAAAAATACTTGTATTCATGGTTTATAGCATGTATCTCCCCACGGGGTTTGGAAAACATATAAAGGTGGGACTATGAACTCACCTTGATAAGGTAGTTTGATTGATGTCAAAAGTGACTCAAATGGAAGTAAACAGCTTCGTCACGCAACCTGGGGTAATATGTCAAGTCTTAGTTCGATTGTTTATATTTCAAAACTTTATTTCATAAAGTTTAACGTAAATATTAATTTGGTTCATTAACTTATGAAATCATCGTATCACTGTTCGGGCTATCATAATCCAGAGGTCATGTAGTAAACGTTTGAGGAGCTAGGACACTTTAAATCGTAAATCCAGCAACTCGTCAAAACGTCTACCCAAATGAAATCCCCTCACATGAAATTCCCTAGTAACGTGATACGTTATAGTTTAAAAGATAAGATTTTATCTTTTTAAGTTTCTTTAAAAGCTAGTGGATGATAAATTATGTTAAATATATAACATAATTGATTTATAATGTTTCGATCGATGATTGATAACGATAAATGTGTCGGTTTTAAATAAAATCGAGTCTTATAATGTTTATATATATTTTTATAATTAATATAAAAATATTACATTTTATACCCTTGAGAATACAAAAATGACAATATATACCCTTGGTATATATATTTACAAATTTAATCCTTTATATATCTTTAATATAAATTTAACCCCTTAATTTTGAAAGTGTGGCAAACATGGCCATTGGGGTTTAAGTTTAGGATAATTACCTTTTCAGCCCCTCTATTTTATAATTTCAGAATTTACAAATATAGTCCCCTTTGCATGAAAACCATTTGCGAATTAATCCCAAAATTAATAAACTTGTATTTTTTGAAATCCGTTTCAATTTGCAGTTATAGCTTTATTAGTTATATAGCTAAAATAAGTTGGTTTTATGAGCTTGTAGCTAATGAAATGAGCTTGTGAGCTAGAAATCCTAAAATGGGTTCGTTTGGTTTAGGAAAACCAAACCGTGTGGGTTTGTGGTTCATGGCTTAAACAAGTAGCTTATATATAATCCATAAAAGTTTATTAAAGATCTATAACACATTTGGAACTTATAAAACAGATTGAAGACTTACAAAAGCTTAAATGGGTCGAAAATGGGTTGTTTTGGGTTCGAACACTTGGATATGATTTCAAGACCTTTCTTCTTTAACCTTGGCTTTCTTCTTAGCTTAGACTTCCTTCTTAATCCTCCTAGGACATGGCTAGAACCTGTTTTGAGTTTAAATGGTGAGATGTGAGGGTGTGTTTGTCTCGGCTATTTATAGGGTGCAAAAGGCTTGGTGCCCAAGGGTTTTGAGTAGAGTAGTGGCCAAGGGCTGCTAGGGTGGACAAGGTAAGGCTAGGATTTGGAGTATAAGAAGCTAGGTAAGTACCAAAAAGGAGTGTAAGTGTGGTGGGAGAGGCTTCGCATACCAAAGGTGGAGACAAGTTAACTTTGGAGGGAAGGGTCAAGTAGGTCACACGGTTGGTGATTAATGGAGGTGCTTGAGTGCTTGGGTTGAAGTGGTTGTGAAGTCATGTGGAGTTAGGGGTGGTTGCATGTTTAGTTGAGTCTACAACTAGTTAAGAGGTTGGTTATTTTTTCGTCTAGGGTTAGGATTAGGGTTTAGTGTCGAGCTAGGGTTTAGGATTAGAGGGAAATTAGTGTTTAAATGTTGTGCATGAAAGGCTTGTAAGTTGTGTTTAAGAGGTGGTACGAAATGCCTTAGAAAAATGGAGGGAAAATGCATGTTTTCAATATCTTGCATAATCAGCTTGTACTTTGAGCTTAAAGAAGTTGTACCATGGTTTTGGAGGGAAAAGATATTTAAATTTCATGTATTGATAACTTGTACACATGCCTTATTTCAGTATACATTTTGGTTTATATTGAAAACTTACATGAATCGGGTTTTGATATAAACGTTAACGTATAATGTTCGTTTCATAATAAACGTTATGAATGGTATGTTAAATAGATAACGTATGGTAAAAATGGAGTTTAAAACATATTTTTTGACATATTATAACGTTTACTTAATATAAACGTTCATGAAATTGGCATTGGTGGTTGCGTGAGCACGTTTACTTTGGTAATGTAAGTTACGTTACATTATGGATGGAATAAAGCAAAAAATATTCCCGTGAAAATAGTTGGGCTGGATCATAGGAATGGATAACTAAACTTAACCACCTTATAACTCCAATACAATAATTTAAATGGTCGGTCTTTGGTACTTCCATATTTCTGCTAACACGTAACCATTTATTCCCCCTTTATATATGCATCGATTAATCGAAAGAGTTTAGCACATATATGGGATAACGTACACTTGAGATCTTGAAAATCAAATCTTTAGCCATATATTTTAATCACAATTTCTCCCCTTATAAAAAATATTAAACCTCTTGATATTTTGGATGTCAATTGATTCAAATATAACTACTTTCGGGGAAAGAATGTCCAATTATTAACAACCGCATTAGGAACATTTTTTATGCTCCCCCTCAAATTATGAGGGTATTATATGGTGTTTGAGTATGTTAATTTGAAAATTTTTGAATTTACTAAGAAATTCTTGAAAATTCATACTCAAACACTATATATGCCTAATTTTTAAGTCTACACTACACATTTATATATTCACAAGATTATGATGTACGAGGTTTGACCTGAATGATGAGAACATCATATGATAGAATCATATGGTTCTTTGTAGCAGCCGTAGGTCTTCCCCGTAGTCTCTCTTAAGAAGTTGTCTTAGCTTCCCTCTAAATCAGCAATCCTTTCTTGAGTAGATTCAAAACTTTCTTGCAAGCCGCCTCAAGCAGTCTTGATGTAAAAAGCCCAAATATACAAAGTACACAATTAATTCAAAACCGTAACACCAAAGTCAATTAAGTCCTGGATGTCCGAATTTCTCCTTTCACGATAGCGATGATATAAATTGAAACACCAAAGTCAACTAAGTCTCGGATGTCACAATTATTCCCTCTAAGTAGTCGAAATGAAAACACCTAAGTCAACTAAGTCCCAAATGTACTCATTTCTTTCTGCAGAATACTGACTAACTTAAGGAATCATCATACTTATCAAACCTATGTGTACCTCTTTTGTCAACTAATTCTACTCCCTTTTAAAAATAAGCTTAGTGATTAACTGTTAAAGGAAGCATTAATTCAATCAGTAACCAATCTCCTCACACTAGAATAAATCTTCTGACAACACTTCCCCCTAGTATCTTAAATGATGCATACTTGAAATCACAAGATATCTCTTCCCCCATGTAGTTGAAATAGTGCACCCGAAAGTAACAAGTTAAACACTGATTTTCTCTGCGGTTATGACATTTGTCTTTCCGGAATGACCTAAAATGAGAATAGGGTATGAATTCTATCACGTGTTGTAACACCCCCATTTTTACATATAGCAGCGGAAGCTAATCTGGGGTATTACTTCAAGGGTACAACAGTCATAATCATAGAAAACGAATCAAAAAGAGTCGTTTATGAAAATAAGTTATCATTCAATAATATATCAGAGTATTACAAAAGAGGTCCCAAAATACATCAAAAACATAAAGTCTGAATGATAACAAGATTTGGAACGTCTCAACGTCCAATGCCACTACCGTGCCTTAGCTCGCTCAATTACCTGAGATAAACATCTACACGGTTTCAACATAAAGGTTGTGTGAAAATTCACAATGTTTTAATGAAAATTTTTAAATAGAATCATCATTAAAAGTTTTTTGGGGTACATAATTTATAACAACAATTATCATGGAAAATATATCATATTATTGCAACTAAGCTCCTACACCAAACCTTAAGATATTCACAAATTATTGCCCCAGCGGTGCTTTGCCAAACACCTGAGTTCCTCAAATGAAATGCAAACCAGAATGGTAGTCTTTTTATCTACTCGGACGGGGAAGTTTTCATCCCAATAGATCTATTCACCGGGCAGTCGCGCTTACTCAACCATACGTCTGGTTACAAGTAATTTAAACGGTTTCAAGATAGTGGGCCTTCTGGCAAATGGAGGTACTTAGGCAATAAATATCAGGATAGATTGAAAATACTTTAATTCATGGTTATGAGCATGTATCATCCCCACGAGATTTAGAAACCTGTATAGGAGAGACAATGAACTACCTTACAAGGTAGTTGCTATTGATTTGAAAAGGTTATAATTCAAATGGGAGTAAACAGCCTCGTCACGCAACCTGGGATAATATGTCAAGTCTTAGTTTGATTGTTTAAAACTTTATTTCTTAAAGTTTAACGTAAATGATTTTGGTTTGTGAAAATATCGTATCACTGTTCGGGCTATCATAATCTAGAGGTCATGTAGTAAACGTTTAAGGAGCTAGGACACATTAAATCGTAAATCCAGCAACTCGTCAAAACATCTACCCAAATGAAATCCCCTCACATGAAATTCCCTAGTAATGTGATACGTATAAATTAAATGATTAGATTTTATCTTTTTAAGTATCCTCAAAAGCGATAGATGCTTTAAATTATGTTATATATATATCATAATTAGTTATAGTGTGTCTATCGAACGAATTAATAACGACAAATGTGTCGGGTTGTAATAAAAATCGAGTCTTATATATTTACTATATTTTTATGATTAATTTAATATAAAAATATTACATTTTATACCTTTAAGAATTTAAAATTGACAATATATACCCTTGGTATATATAAATTTACAAATTTAACCCTTTATATATAATTTAAAATATTTAAACCTTTAACTTTGGAAATTGGCAAGACAAGTCCTTATGGTTTAAACTTTAGGATAATGACATTTTTGGCCCAAAAGTTATAAATTTTCATAATTTACAATATATACCCTTATGCATGAAATGTTTTGCGTTTCTAGTCCAAAAATCAAATACTTTGCATTTTTCGAATCCAATTCAGTTTTGCAGCATTTAGTTTATCATAATAAGCTAAAATATGTTAAATTTAACAAACTTTATCAAGTTTATAGCTTATAAAAATGAACTTATGAGCTCGTTTATCCAATTAGGGTGTATTTGGCTTTAAAATTAGCATCCAAAAGCTTAGAGCTTTTAGAGTTTGTTTCCAAGTTTATAAAAAATGATATTATAGCTTATAGGAATAGCTTATAGGACCAGCTTACGGTTTTTAGCTTATTAGGGTTTCAAAAAGGGGTTTTAGGGTTTTTAAGGGCACAGTTTGGTTTAGGAAAACCAAACAAATGGTTTTTATGGTTCAAGGGTTTATTTCATGTGATCATAAGGATGCATAAGAGTTTACTAAGGATCTAAAACATATTAGGAGTTTATAGAATAAGTAGAACTCATAAGAACTTGAAAATCCCGAAACTTTAGGAGATGAATCAAGGACTTCTTTCCTTCTTAGCTTGGCTTCTAAATGGCTTAAAGATCTTCTCCTTTTCTTCTTTGGTTCGAAATAGGTCAAGAGCAAGTGAGTGTGTTTGATAAAATTGTCTGTTTGTGAATGTGTGTGTGTTTCGGCTATATATTGGCTAAAGGAATGAGTAGTTCCCAAGTTGTGAGGAGTAATGACCAAGGTGAGCTAGGAGTGATGGCCAAGGGATAGCTAGGATGACTAATGGAAGCTAGGAATAGCTTTGAAAGGTGTATGGAGGTGGAGAGTGGTTCGGTTATCATAGAAGGGGGTTTTCTTGGTGTGCAAGTTGGCTAGGTGGTGACAAGGAGGTGATGGAGGTGCTTATCAAGGTAGTAGGCATGGTTGTAAATCATAAAGAAGGATGCTTGCTTGGTCTTGGTTTGGTTCGAAACTAGTTAAGTGGTATCAGGGTCATTAGGGTTTCGGGTTAGAGTTTTAGGTTTAGCCGATTGTGTGGAGTGAAATGGAGGGAAAGAAATGTTTAAATGTGGTGCTTAGGAGACTTGTAACTTGTGCTTAAGAAGTGGTACGAAATGCCTTATAAAAATGGTGGGAAAATAGGCTTATTTGAATTCTTGCATAAACGAGTTATACATTGAGCTTAAAGGAGTTGTACTAGGGTTTTGGAGGGAAATATAATTTAAATATTATGCATTGTACACTTGTACACATGCCTTGAAAGCTTGAACATTTATTTTGTATGTAAACATTACATATAGTTAGGGTTTTGTTATAAACGTTAACGTTTAAAATCCGTTTTGATATAACGTTATGGAAAGTACGTTAAATAGATAACGTATGGTAAAAATGGAGTTTAAAACATATTGCTTGACATATTATGACGTTTACTTAATATAAACGTTGATGAAATTAGCATTGGTAGGTTGCGTGAGCACTTTTACTTTGTAATGTAAGTTACGTTACATTATGGATGGAAAAATCTTTTCATGAAAATGGTTGCATCTAATTTAATAGATGGAAATTACACTGAGGAAAATTGCATCTAATTTAATAGATGGATAATTACATAGAGGAAAATTATGGGTTGTTATAAGTTTGCTACTCCTTCGGTTAAACAAACTGTTAGATATTAGCCAAAGGCAACTTCAAACGCACCAAAGATGGGAGCTACTAATGTGGGTAATGCATCTAAATCGTCATCTATGTTGAAGACTACTTGTACTTCTTCTAAGAATGATAATATCATCACGTCTAATTCTTATTCTGCCTTGAATGATAAAGAAGAAGGTGAAGAAGAAGATGTTGAAAATGTGTATGATGAATCGTCTAACTTATTTCCAAATACAAAAATAGTTGGAAGTTCATCTTTCACGGCTGTTGCTGGTTAGCTTGTTCAGTTGAGTCATTTGTTCTAGTTGCAATTAGTTGTCTCTAGAGTTGTTAGTGTTTTTGGCATGTCATAAGCACTTGTTTTAGGTGTTTATCAAGTTGTTTAGCTTGAGGTTAATGTGGTATTTCAGCCACATTCTATCTGCACTTAACATTTTTGGTTTTAAATATACTTTACCCACAATGATTCCTTACATGAGAGAAGACTCCAAATATGAGAAGTAATGAGAGCCATATTAAAAGCTTCAAGACAGCGGATACCAAGACCACCCTCCTTTTTAGGCAGACACACGACCTCCCAAGCAACCTTTTCCTTGCCCCTTTTCATCTCACCTTGGCACCATAAGAACCCTCTCATTACTTGTTCTAATTCAAGCATAAGTCTAGAAGGGAGGATAAAAACCAAAGCCCAATATAGATGCATAGAACCAAGAACAAAACGAATAGGCTAAACTCTACCCGTAAGAGATAACGATTTATTCTTCTAATCACTAGTCCACCTTTTAACCCTCTCCATCAACTCAGAACAATCGCGATATAATAGCCGAGAAGGAACCAAAGGGACACCCAAATATTTAACCGAGATCTTACCCTCTTCAAAGGGAAGAATATTAAGAATACCAAGCTTAACATGATTAAGCACATTACAAAAATAAGCTGTATTTTTAGGAAGACTAGGAGTCAACCTTGAAGCATTTTTGAACTCCTCCAAAGAATCCATAATAACACGGGCCGAATCCATCACCATGTGCAAAAAGAAAAAGATCATCAGCAAAACATAGATTGATAATATTGAGCTTAGAGCAATACCGATGATAAGTGAAACAATGAGAATCACGAGCCCTCTGCTTTAGCATAAGGGTAAGAACCTCCATAACTAGGGTGAAACGATACGGAGACATCGGGTCACGTTGACGCAAACCTCTCTTTCCCATGAAGATAGCCATTAATGCTTAAAGAAAAAGAAGTAGAAGTAACACACTTCATAATCAATCCAATCATGCCAGGATAGAACCCAAAACCAACAAGAACATCATGTAAAAACTTCCAATCAACCGTATCGTATGCCTTTTGAATATCAACCTTAAACGCACATCTTGAAGGACCTCTATCCAAGTGATAGTTATGCATAAGCTCTTGAGTAAAAAAAAATGCGTCTCCCGGGCACAAATGCTGATTGGTTAAGACTAACCAGATCCATCAAACAATCTTTCATTTGATTAGATATGATCTTGCTAATGCACTTAAAGAGAACATTGCAACAAAATATCAGACGATAATCATTAATCCTCATAGGAGTGTTAACCTTCGGGATTAAAGAAATAATAGTATGATTAAGTTCTTTAAGAAGAAATCCATTAGTGAAGAATTCCTTTATCGCCTTTATTACATCAACTGCTATGATATCCCATGCTTCCTTAAAGAAAGCAGCCGAGTATCCATATGGACCCGTGGATTTATTATCCCCCAAAGAGAAAATAGCATCCCGAATCTCCTTGTCAGTCACGTCATGGACCATATAGGAAGCTGCATCATTAGAAAGCTGATTACAAAAAAGATCATTAGAGTTAAAGTGAGAAGTGACTCCCTCTTGACCAAGGAATTCTGTATAGTGATTAATAAAAGCTATGGGAACCAGATCACCATCCATACAAACTCCATTAGTATTAGTAACACTATCAATATGATTCCTTGATGCTTGGCTTTTCACCACTTTATGGAAATAAGCAGTATTAGCATCACCAAGCTTTAGCCACTCCACCTTATCCTTTTGCATGAGAAACCTTTCTTCCATGATAAGAGCATCATGAAATGCCTTAAGATAGGCCACCTCCTCTTCCAGAATATCAAGATTATTAGGTACATAATCAAGAGCCTTTTAGGCCTTAACAAATTCATGACGAAGCTTTTTAACATTATCATGGATATTCCCA
The DNA here is from genome assembly GCA_026074375.1 of Tanacetum coccineum. Classification (NCBI taxonomy): domain Eukaryota; kingdom Viridiplantae; phylum Streptophyta; class Magnoliopsida; order Asterales; family Asteraceae; genus Tanacetum; species Tanacetum coccineum. The sequence goes on from BQNB010010078.1 coordinate 34,094, forward strand.
TGATCAAACAAAAGCTTACGGAGAGGTTTTTTAAGTAAGTTAAGACGCTTGACAACTTTAAACATCCAAAAACCACTCACCAAATGCATCCAACCATTAGCCACCACTTCCTTAAACCAAGCATTATGAACCACAAGATTGTAGAATTTAAAAGGACGAGGCTTTGTAACTGAGCTCATAGGAACACGAAGAACAGCCAGAGAATGATCAAAAATTCTGTAAGGCTGAAACACGGCACATGAACCTACAAAAGATGTGTTCAATTCAAGATTTGCCATAATACGACCAATCTTCTTTAAAATGCCATCTGCACCATTGGGCTTTTGGTTCCATGAAAATCTTAGACCAGCACTATTGACATTTGAAACCTCAATAGCTTCAACACACTCTTGAAAATCACGCATACCCGTATCAATAAGAGACGAACCCGTAGATTTATCATCAACATATAACGCCACATTAAAATCTTTTTTTTGGTAAAGGGTTACCTCGGTAAATATATTAACCAAAAAACTGTTAAGTACAAATGGAATATGGCCGAAGTACCACATTAACCTCAAGCTACAGACAGCTTGATAAACAAGTGTTTATGACATGCCATAAACACAAACAAAGCCTAGTAAACAACAAAAACTAAGCTAGACAAGAACCAAGATGAGAACATAAAATCAAGTGAGCATCTCGCAAACCAACAGCAACAGAACAGGAGCAGATACGATCCAGGTCTGCCTCCTTAAAAAACCTTTCCAAAGAAAACCCAGTGGGAAAAACCTTGGATAAGGAAAAAAGAGTACAACCCTCACCTGAAACTCCCATCATGAACAATACAGTTGCTTGGAATCTTCCATTGATCCAGTAGCAGACGAGACCGGGTTGACTTCTTATTGAACTTGAAAGTAACCAACTTCAACCGCACCATAGATATAATAGCATCAACAATCTGATCCGGAGACAAAGTCTACTTCTTGAATAATCTTCCATTCCTTTACAGCCAAATGTAGTATGAAGTAGCAGCAAGGACAAGTCTAGAAAGAATACTAATAGCCAATTTGCCCTTGGATATAGGAATAATGAACGTAGTAACATCAATAAGCCGAGGTGGAATAGAATCCATGCCACAAAAAACATGAACCTTAGACCACACCTGCGAAGAGAAAGCACACTCAAAGAACAAGTGATCATGAGAATCAGGAACCAAATCACACAAGGGGCATCTAAGCAGGTTTAAGTCGTTACTCGGACCGATATCCCATTGCCGCAGCCTGTCTTGTGTCTTCAACTTTTGCTAAAAAACCAACCACATATGTATAGCATGACGAGGGATACAATGAGGAAACCAGACTACATTATAACAATTAACAATATCAGCCCTAGTCCGAATCGTATCCCAAGCACATGCCATCGAGAAAGGCCACAAAACACCATCCCTATCACGTCATAAAAAGATATCATCAATATCATCAAGTAATAAAGGAACCTACAGCCTACTCTCTCTAGGGGCGAATTCCAGCCGCCAAGATGAGGTACGAACCTAAGGCTCCAAGATGTGATACTTGTAAGATTTTTGGTCATACTATTGATCATTGTCCTCTAAATGTGGGTTCTGCCACAAATGTTAATACTTCTAATGTCGTTAATCCTCCTATGGAATCGGTTAACGATGGTTTCCAAAAGGTTACAAAGAAGAAGAAAAACAAAGGTAAGTCTAAATCTGCTGCTGGTTATAAGATGGTGGGGCCCACGATGAGGTACGAACCTAAGGCTCCAAAAAATGATTTAAAGAAGATTCCTCCTTTGTCTGCTGCTTCTGGTAGTGCACATCAGAATAATACTTCTAATGTGGACTCTGTGGGCAAATCATCTTCTGATGTTCAGAATATGAGCCAGGTTACTTCTCCTAACTCCTTTTCTGCTTTAGCTCATGAAGTGGATGATGAAGTGGTCGATAATATCTATGATGAGTCAGCGAATATCCTCAACCCAGATGATTCGAGTTAGATGGTGTTGATTTTGATATTTGTAGTTTTCTTCATTTGATGTATGTATTTATGGTCTGTCATAAATACTAGTTTTTAGGTGTTTATCAAGCTATTTAAAGCTTGAGGTTAATGTGGTATATCAGCCACATTCCATCTGTACTTCATGGTTTTTTGGGAATATATTTTACCGGGGTGAGTCCCTTTTACCCAAAAAAAAAAATTCCAGCCGCCGCCTCTTCCTATGTTTCTCTGGCTATTCTCCACTCCATAATCGTCTCTCTACCTATAAACGATCTCTGATTCGTTCATTGGTATGCAACTGATTATCTAGGGGTGTGTTTTTTTGGAGGAGGTGTGCGTGTCAAGGCTCTAAATGGTTAATGTTTCAGGAATTCGTTGCCTATCTATACCAACGAACCTTTGTGCCCTAACTTTTAGGGTTTTGATATGATCTATTTTTTAGGGTCTCTTTGTGGGTGGTTCCTATTGATCCTTGCTGATCTAACATTTAAACCTCGTATTAGGGTTTAGCGCAGTTTGTCATTTAAGAGTACCCTTTAGGGTTTTTGTTTTTTGATGCGGCTTGGAGATTTGTTGATTGTTTGGGTGCATGATCTGCAGGTGCTTAACGTCTAATTAATTATGATCTGATTGGTCTATAATGTCTAACCATAACCCTAATATAGGGTTTTGGATTATATTTTGATTGTGTTTGTTCGTCGACGGTTCGTTGGATGTAAACCCTACTTAGGGTTTTAATTTTATTATGGTAAGCAAATTGTTAATGTTATTCATAGGTTTTGAGAGATGGAAGTCTAAGGTTGTTTAGGGTTTTGGTTCAAAACCCTCAATCGTTGGCTGAGCAGATGTTCATCGTCTATACTTCATGGATTCAAATCCCTGATTGGGGTTTTGTTACTTATCGATTATTACGTTGGATTGATTCTGTTCATGGAATGTTAATATTGTTGGAGGTTTTCTTTATGATCTGTGACGCGCTAGACTGAATTCGTATCAAGTATTGTCTACTTATTAGGGAGACAATTTGTATTGCGCGTATTGGTTCGTGGACGCATAAAGAAATTGGAAGTTTATATCAGATGCAAGACTTAGCTGAAGTTTTTGTATCCATGGTGTAATGATTGTCATGCTACTGGTTGGACGATACATGAGGGTTGTGTATTGTACAAGCTTTATTCTCGTGCTAGCTGGTGGTGAGATATTGGAAGTAGGACTTGTGGTTTCATTGATATCTGGTGGTATTGGTGTTCACAGATCCTTGTAACAACCTGGTTCATTAGTGTCTAATCTGTATTACCTATTTTAAAGACGAGTTGGTTGTTATTGGTGCAGTTATAGTCATTGTGGTGGCTATATTGGAAGTGTGGAAGCAGGTTGCTAAGGGTTATAAATGTCTTATGTTATGTTTTTAGTTTTCCTAGCTTAAATGTGAGTGTGAACATATTATTTTACCTTCACTGTTAGTTCATGAGAATGGCTTGTCATTCTTGTGTAGGGGTATGTTTGTTGCACTATATATGCATGATTGTTGCCCATGTAACGGGCTGTGATGTAGGACGCGATCTACATCCATTGTACTTCAATGTTTTTTGGTGTAATACAATTTACCGGGGAAACCCTTTACCAAAAAAAAAAATAAAGGAACCTGTAAATGGGCCATAATCGGGAACCTAGATAGCCAGTCAAGAGGCCACCGCCAAACACCATTAGAGATAAGGATATTAACCGAGTCATCAAGAGAAAAACCCGATCTAGCAATATCCCTATTAGCTGTTCAACGCACATCGAACTCTAAAGCTTCGGTGAAGATTAAAGAGTTACATAACCCTGAAGTTGTCGAGGGTGCTGCTGTTGTAATACCATTGGAAGCGGTTAATGACGTCAGTGCTAGATTTGAGAACACGTTGTTTGGATACTTCATTGGTAATAGGCTTGCTTTTTCGTTGGTTGAGAATTACGTGAATAATACGTGGGCCAAGTATGGACTTAAACGTATTCAGCTACACGAAGAGTTTTTTATGTTCCAATTCAACGCAAAGGAAGGTATGGAGAATGTCATGGCGAATGGTCCTTGGTTAATACGAGGTGTTCCTCTTATTCTAAATATTTGGACACCGAATACCGACCTCAAGAAGGATGTTATCAAAAAGGCTCCTTTGTGGGTTCGAATGCACCATGTTCCCATTGTTGCTTACTCGGAAGTGGGTCTTAGCCTTATTACTACTCAACTCGGGATGCCAATCATGCTAGACTCCTACACAAGTAATATGTGCGTAAGTTCATGGGGTCGCAACTCCTATGCACGTGCACTAATTGAATTTTCAGCCGATGTTGAGCTTAAGAAGTCTATTGTTATTGCTATCCCGTTGGCAAATGGTAAGGGACATTCCCTTGCTACTATTGATATTGAATACGAATGGCTTCCTCCTAGATGTGAATTTTGTAAGGTTTTTGATCATGTCAATGATAAATGCCCTAAGAACCCGAAGGTTTCCCCGTCCGTGGAGGTGAAAGATGATGGATTTACTATGGTTACCAAAAAGAACAAACGGAAGAAGCAACAAAACAAACAAGTAGAGGGTGTTCGTTTGAGTAAGCCTGCTTTGAACCTTCAATATAGGAAGGTTGATAAAGATGTCATGGCAAAGAAAAGTGATATTCTTAATGCTAAACCAGCTCAACAGCCATTGATTCCTAAACCTATACTTAAGAAACCTAATGAACCGGTTGTTTCCACTAAAAACTCTTTTGGGGCGCTTAACGTGGAGGAGGAGCTGGAGAAGAATATTTCGAACATTGTCAAATGATGACCTTTTATTGAGTGACGACGGAAAGGATGGACGAGCATTGTTTTTGATGATTTCGACAAAAAATGGGGGCGGCACTCCGTTGGTTCGAGTTCCATATGATTAATGTCGCGTCATGATATTAAGGTCTTAAATTAACTAAACAAAATGAAGTTAGGCAGGTTATTTCTGAAAATAATCTTTCGGTTTTTGCTATTTTGGAGTCTCATGTTGTGAAGTCTAAGCTTATGAAAATGTGCTCTTTGGTTTTTCGACATTGGGATTGGACTTCTAATGGTGCTTGGTGCTCGAAGGGCACTAGAATTATTCTTGGCTGGAATCACAATGAGGTTGATGTTACGATCATTAATCAAAACGATCAAGCTGTGCATAGTCGTCTTTGGTTAAAAAAAGAGAAGAAGGAGATTTTTTGTACCTTTGTTTATGCGCACAATAAGTACAATCAGCGACGTGACTTGTGGAATGCTCTATGTCTTCATAAAGTATTTGTCAATAATCGTCCTTGGTGTCTTTTGGGAGATTTCAATGCGACATTGCATCTTAGTGAGTCTACGGCGAGTTCCTCGTGTATTGACATTGCTATGCGTGAATTTAAGGATTGCGTTAATAATATTGAGGTCTTGGATGTTCAAAACACGGGGCTTCATTTTACTTGGAATCAAAAGCCTAAGGTACGGATGGCGATTTTAAGACAGCTTTGACCGCTTAAGCGTCTATTGGCTAATATGACGTTTGTTAATGACTTTGCTGGTTCGCATGCTATATTTAAACCCTATCGGAATTCCGACCATTCTCCTTCGGTTCTTTGCATTCCTACTGCTACTAAAGTTAAGCCTAAGCCCTTTAAGTTTTTTAATGTTCTTATTAAGCATGACAGATTTAAAGAGGTGGTTAATGAGGCGTGGAACTATCATGTTAGCGGTTTTTATATGTTTCGTACGGTTAAGAAGCTTAAGAATTTGAAAAAGCCGCTGAGGAAACTTATGATTGACAAAGGTAATCTTCATGCTAATGTGGAGCGAATTAGAGGGGAGCTTGATACCATGCAACTCAACGTGGACACTGACCCGTTCTCAACATTAGGCTTCGTGAAATAGAGGCAGCGAATGTTGTTGCCTTTAATCAAGCTGTTCTTGATGAGGAGATGTTTTTAAAACAGAAAGCCAAGATAAGTTGGCTTAAAGATGGTGATTCTAATACGGCATACTTCCACAAGTCGGTTAAAAGCCGAGTTAGTAGAAGTCGCATTGATGTGATTTCGAATAGTGATGGCATTATTTTCGCTAATGATTAACAGGTTGACGGATGATTTTGTTGCTCATACGAAGCTTTTATTAGACAAACAGGTTACACTCATGGTTTGTCGGATATAATCTCCTTTTCTAATTGCTCTTGACGACGAACTGGGTGTTGCTAATAGGGTATGTTTTATGGTGACTGATCATGAGATTAAAGAAGCTATGTTCTCTATGGGGGATGAGAAATCCCCGGGTCCGGATGGGTTCTCTGCTGCGTTTTTCAAACAAGCTTGGCATATTGTGGGTGTTGATGTCATTAATGCTATCCGTGAATTTTTTACGAATGGTAAACTCTTGAAAGAGCTTAACCATACAATCATAGCTCTTATCCCTAAGGTTAATGCTCCTTCTCGAATTAATGACTACAGGCCTATTTCGTGTTGTAACGTTTTGTATAAGTGTATTAGCAAAATTATTGCTAATAGGATTAAACATTGTTTGACGAACTTACGTGAGTCCTAATCAGTCGGCAATTTATTCGGGTCCGTTCTTTTGCGGATAATATTTTGCTCACTCAAGAGCTCATGCATAACTATTCACTTGGATGTGGTCCTCTTAGATGTGCTTTTATACGCTGGACATTCAATAGGCCTACGATACGGTTTGAATTGGCTTTCCCTTAAATCTGGTTCTTATGGGATATTAGGTTTATTGAGCGGATGATTGCTTGGATTATGATTATGAGGGTGTGTATTCTACGTTCCTACTTCTATTTGTAATTAACGGAAATCTGCTATGGAGGATTTTAAAGGAAAAAGGGCGTCTTCGTCAAGGTGATACGCTGTCCCCTTATTTTTCACACCGGTTGATGGGGTCCTCAGCTTATGTTCAAGAAGTAAGGTTTAGGATTCGGATTGCTTTTGCTTTCCATAGGTATTGTGATAAATTGGAGCTGATTAACTTTGCTTTGCGAGTCGATTTTGATCTTTTGCGGATGGGGTGTTCAATCGAGTTGTGGTTATCATGGCAATGTCTTGACGAGTTCAAGCATGCTTCGGGATTAATCCCTAGTATTCCGAAGAGCACGGCTTTCTTTTGTAATGTTTTGAATCATGTCAAGCTTTCTATTCTTAATGTCCTTCCTTTTGAGGAGGGTCGGTTACCGGTTAAATATCTTGGTGTTCCGTTGGTCGTCTTCTAGCTCAAGGCGAGAGATTGTAAAGAGCTTTGAGAGAAGTTCAAAAAATCGTATGCTTGATTGGAAGAATAAAGCCCTTTCCATCGCAGGTAGGCTTCAGCTTATTCGTTCGGTTATAAGCTCTATGCATGTGTTTTGGGCTTCGGTCTTTGTCATTCCCAACCGGGTTTTAATGGACATTGAGCAAAGCATGCGTAATTTCCTTTGGTGCCCTAGTAGTTCGTCTAAAGGTAAGGCCAAAGTGGCGTGGGAGCTTGTGTGTCTTCCTAAGATGATAGGGTTAAGGTTCTCGGTATTCGACGTTTGGAGCATTTTAATTTGGGCTATTTTGGTGTCTCAACATTGGAATCTTTCTTTCGTTTGAAAGGAGTGTTGTGGTTGAAGTGGGGGTCCATGCTTATATGCTTAAACGGTGTGGCAACTCTTTGGATTTTCACATCCGTGGTAACTATGTCTTGGAGTTGGCGGAAAATTTTGCTGTTCGGACTTCCATTCAGGAATTCATTGGCGAAAGATAGGTAATGGTTCTAGTACCTCGATCTGGTTTGATAAATGGTGTCATGAGGGGCCTTTAGCTTTTTGTGTTTCCCCTAGAGACATACATAGGGCTGGTTTTACTTTATACTCGCAAGTTGGTGATGTTATTCGTGACGGTGATTTGGGTATGGATCGGGTTCTCCTTGATAAATACAATTCTTTAACGAATGTTGGTTCCTCTTTCAAATAATCTGTGATACGATTGGAAAGGTGTCTCTATGATGGTACGGTAAGAGGTTTTCGGTTGCTCAGAGTGTGGGAATGTATTCGGAACCGAGAGCTGATAAGGTCCATTGGGGTCGATTTTGATTTGGTTCGCATGGGTATTCTACGGCAATGCTTTCACTTGTGGTTATTATCAACATAAATTGAAAACGCAGGTCGTTTAGTTTATGGGACTATTCGAAATGTGTTGGGATTACAGGTCCTCTTTGTAATAGCTTACTCCGGATTCACATGAACATCTTTTCTTATTTTACCTTCACTGTTAGTTCATGAGAATGGCTTGTCATTCTTGTGTAGGGGTATGTTTGTTGCACTATATATGCATGATTGTTGCCCATGTAACGGGCTGTGATGTAGGACGCGATCTACATCCATTGTACTTCAATGTTTTTTGGTGTAATACAATTTACCGGGGAAACCCTTTACCAAAAAAAAAAATAAAGGAACCTGTAAATGGGCCATAATCGGGAACCTAGATAGCCAGTCAAGAGGCCACCGCCAAACACCATTAGAGATAAGGATATTAACCGAGTCATCAAGAGAAAAACCCGATCTAGCAATATCCCTATTAGAAAACAAGTCCTTAAGAGGACACACATCAGCCCATCGATCGAACCAAGCAGATGTAGATTTGCCATTGTTAATCTTATGCCAAATAAAAGGTCGGATAGTGGATCTAATTTGGAGAAGCTTGTGCCATCCCCAACTAACATCACCTCTACAAGGAATATCCCAGAAACTACGACCTTTAAGCTTATACGTATGAACCCATTTAACCCATAAAACTCTCTATGGGTCAAAATACTCCAAATATGGGTAGCCATTAAAGCAACATTAAAATCATCAATTCTACGAATACCTAGGCCACGCTCATGTTTAGGCATGCAAACAGAATCCCAAGCGACTTTAACTTTTCCCTTTCTTCATTTCCCCTTGGCACCCTAAAAAACCACGCATAAGTTGTTCCGAGTCATGAACAATACGATTAAGGAGAATAAAAATAGAAGCCCAATAGATATGCATGGAAGACAAAACCAACCGAATCAATTGGAGAAGACTAGCAAGGGATAGAAACTCATTCCTCCAATCATTAACTCTACTTTTAAGCTTTTCAACAAGGATTTTGCAATCACTTTATAAGAGTCTAGAAGAAATAAGCGGCACACCCAAGTACCTTACAGGCAAGACCCCTTCAGCAAAAGGCATAGAATTTAAAATATATGCTTTAATAGCATTGGGGACATTACAAAAGAATGTCTTGCTGTTAGGAATGCTAGGAACAAGGCCTAAAACCTGTTTAAATTCCTCCAACGCATCCATAATAACAGCAACCGAACTAGGATTACCACGAGAAAATAAGAAAAGGTCATCAGCAAAACACAAGTTAATAATCCTTTGTTGTTCACATAGATGATGATACTGGAATTCATCCGAATCTCACACCCTACGTTGTAATATTAAGGTAAGAATTTCCATAACTAAAGTAAATAGATATGGAGATAAAGGATCACCCTGCCGCAAACCTCGCTTACCTTTAAACCAACCATGCAGGTTGCCATTAACACATATAGAGTAAGAGGCCCCAAAAACACAAACCATAGTCCATTGGACCATCTTAGGGTGAAAACCAAAACCCACAAGAATAGTCTCAAGAAAATCCAATCCACAGTATCATAGGCCTTTTGAATATCAACTTTCAATGCACACCTAGCAGGACCACGTCTCCTATGATAATTTCTCATAAGCTCTAGCGTAAGCAAGATGTTATCAGAAATCCTACAACCAGGAATAAAAGCAGCTGGGTTGATGCTAACAATATCGCCCAAACCTTCTTTAACCCGATTAGCAATTATCTTGCTAATACACTTATATAAAGACATTACAGCAAGAAATGGGTCGGTAATCATTGATACGAGCAGGGGTAGTAACCTTGGGAATAAGGGAAATAATAGTATGATTAAGCTTTTTAAGAAGCTTACCATTGGAGAAAAAGTCCCGAACAACACAAGTGATATCGCCACCCACTACATCCCATGCTTTCTTAAAGAAAGTAGTAGTGAAACCGTCAGGGCTAGGAGCCCTATCATCCCCCATAAAAAATGACACTCTCGACCTCATCATTAGAAACATTACGAACCATAAAATCAGCCTTGGCATCATCAAGAACACGTGTAAACAGATCATGGTCATCTAAAGGAATGGTAACACCTTCAGCTCCAAAGAACTGATTATAGTGATTAACAAATGCATCGGGAACCTGATTACCATCATAAGATTATTAGAAGCATCACTAACCATTTCAATCATGTTTCTGGCGCATTTACTCTTCACAATATTATGGAAATAAGTTGTATTAGAGTCACCAGCCTTAAGCCATTCAATCTTAGCCTTTTGTTTTAAGAAACGTTCCTCGTCCAACTGTGTTGCTTTAAAAGCAAGTAAATAGTGAGCATGTTTTTCACAAAGTATAGAAGAAGAAGGATCCATATCAATTGCTTTTTGAGCTTCATCAAGCTCAATCCGAATCTTATTAACCCGCTCATGAAGATTGCCATGCTTATGAAGTAATTTACAAAAAGGAGATTTCAGCCCCTTTAAACTCTTCACAACACGAAACATGGCACATCCCTCTAAATTGACACTCCATCCCGTTTCTAAAATTTCACGAAAACCCTCCTTATACACAAGAAAATTTGAAATTTTAAAAGGCTTTGGTTTAGGTTTAGTTATCGTTAAGATACGAAGAACACAAGGCGAATGATCCGAGATACGGTATGGCTAGGAAATAGCAAAGGACCCGAGGAAAGCATCGTTAAACTGAAGATTACCCATAATCCTATCAATCTTCTTAAGAATGACATTAGAACCCTTCAGTTTCTGTTTCCAAGTAAAATGAAGACCGGTACTATTGACATCAACGACCTCCATAGCTTGGACACACTCTTTAAGTTCACTCATAGCAGCATTCGGCTCATACCCACCAGCCGAATGATCTTCAAGATTATGAGCAGCGTTAAAATCACCCAAAAGAGCCTATGGTCTATTCCTTATCAATCCTGCATGCCCAACCAAGTTACCCCAAAGCACACGATGGTCAATATAATAGTTATCAGCATATACAAATGAACAAAACAAAGTTTTATGATCAGTACGCGTGTTCACCTGCACATGCATGACCTGATTAGTTTGAGCCATAATCATGACATCAACAAGGTCATCATTCCATCCAAGGATGATCTGAGAGCCTTTAGAGCAAAGACTACCATTAGAAGTCCATTTCCACCCATTACAAACCTTTTTACATGTATCATAAACAGCAGCCACATCAACACGAGACTCAAGAATAGCACAAACACTCAAATTATTCTCATTCACCACCTGACGAACCTCTTTTTGCTTAGGGGATCGGTTCAAACCCCTTATATTCCAAGAAGTGATACTAAACATCGAAAAACATCTGAGCATGAGTGCTTGCCCCTGTATTATGAAGATTTAAAATTTCAGATTCATCCCAAATGTTTTCAACCTCTTCCTTCTCATCGTCATCCACTCCTAAGGCAGCAAATGGATTAGGAGAAGCTATATTAGATATCTTCTTCTTACCCGTATCTTGCTGCCTAGTATTAGTACCCTTAGTAATTAACGGAGCATCATCATTCGTATTCTTATACGGACCAGCTTTAGGGTTTGTTACACCACGGGTACCAGTATTATTATTAGAACCAACATTAGAAGCCTTAGGCTGAAATGTAAACTCTTTCCCAACTTGAAAACTTTTACTTATCGGAACACCTTTAGGGAGTTTGTTACCCGCAGAACTTCCTTTGTTATTACACTTTCTGTTTACAACCTTTTGGAAACCATCATTAGTAACATTAGTATCATTCACAACCGGGGTAGTCACCACTTTTTTAGGGCATGTCTCACTCGTGTGTCTAAATATATTACAAGTGGGACATCTAGGCGGTTTCCATTCGCATTCAACTCGAATAGTCTCTTTGGTGTGACCTGAACCTTCAAGATCAGGTATACCTATTGTAATAGATTTCACTAAATCAGCCTCCGAATTGATCTCAATTAAGCATCGAGCAAAGCTACTCCTTCCCTAAGAATCCTTACACATCAAACTAGTGTATGAGTCAAGCATAATAGGCTTACCAAGATACGTAGCAATCAAACTAATCTCATCTTCCTTAATCACTTGAATACGAGTTAGTTCTTCTTTTTGCAAGCTAGTATTCATGGACCACTTCTTAAGTATTATTGGGGAATTACGAACCATCTAAGGACCTCCTTCCAAAACAGCATCAAGACCAGCCCGAGAATCAAATTTAAAGAAAAAGAATCCCTTAGCATTCATCATTATTCGTTTCAGTTCATACTTTGCCCAGTTGTTTTTAACATAGTACTCAACGATCGGGAATGCCATTCGCTTACCAATAAATTAACCATACAAAGTATTTTCAAAACGAAGACTTACCTTTTCGACAACTTTGCGCGGAATCAAAATACCATTAAACACCTTATCTGCCACCAAAGAAAGAAAGTTGGAAGTTGTTTGGTCCTTAGTAGCAGCTCCCGCAGCTCCATCATATGATATGTGATCGTATTAATTTCAACAGATTGAACAATGGAAGTATCATGATCATTAGTATTATCAACTTGAGTAACAGAGGTACTACCCAAATTAACTCCCGGATCCTTATTATTCAGCATAGGAGATTGAGCATCATTTGTAACCCTAAAAGACTCATCACCAGAATTCCACACAGTTTCAAAAATGCTTAGGATATTGAGCTTGAACTTTACTATTGTTCACCGTCGAAAAACTAAAGTTTGTCGACTCCCCACGACTAGTAAAACTGCCCGTAACATTCGTATGAGGGTAATTCTGACTTGAAGATGATCTTCCAGTAAAATTCGATACCCTAACATGGTCTCCTTCAGGGAATGAATCCATATTAGGGTTTATATTCGTATCCGTATCCCTCACACCAGTTTGTGAGGTTCTGCCAATAAAAGACGAATCCCTAGCATGATTCCCTACAGGGAACGAACCATTAGAAACCCTAGGGCCTTCAAACGATGAGTTAGGGTTTTTTAATTCCCCAATCGCTCGCCTTGTTTCAGTCGTCGATTTATGCATAAAAGCCCTAAGATCATCAGCCTTAGACTTACCAGCCAACCCCTCACCCTTATTCAGATTCGTACCACTCTCCATACCCACACCAAACGATAACCAAGCAAAACAAAGAAAATCAAATAAACTCTAAGTACCACGTCAACTTAAATCGAAAGAACCCTAACAGAATGTTAGAGGACGACCTTAAATAATCAAACCTTTAACCGACTTCCATGCAACAAAATTTAAACAATATAGGAAAAGGAAATTGAAACCCTAACTTAACAAACGAATGCGATCGAATTAATTAATCCCTAAATCGACCAAGATAATTCCTTCCAGCCAACGATCACAAGCTTAAATAGCAATGGAACAGTAGATAAATTAGGAATTAAAACGATTAGGTGTTAATCCCTTAGTGATTTGCGATTGAATAATTAAAAGACCAAAGCGATAATCTAAGACTTAAAAACGAAACCCTAATAAAATCGACAATACCCTAATAAAAATAATGTTAAAAGCAGAATTAAACTCAGTTAATTTGCAAGAAACACGATCGTTATAAGGGATTAATCAGATTTAAGATTAAGGAATCGTTTAGGAAGAGGAAAACAGAAAATCGCCATGGAGAGGAGAGAGTTTAGGGTTATCACTTAACGCCACATTAAAATCTCCTAGAACACACCAAGGTCTTTTCCTAATATAACTTTTATGATTAAGAAGGTTTTCCCACAGATCACGCCATTGAATGTAATGGTTATGAACATAAATAAAGGAGCAAAACACCTCTTTTGTGTCCACTTTGAAATACACGCATGTATGCATAACTTGAGCATCAAACGATATGACTACAACATTGACAACATCCGAATTCCAGCCCAAAATGATATGAGACCCCTTATCACAAGATAGCCAATTAGACGTCCAATGCCAATGCTTAAAAACTTTAGTACACAGATTGTGAAGATTAGATTTAGCTACATGAGATTCAAGAATAGCACAAAGACACAGATTATTTTTAAAGATTACTTGACGAACCTCACTTTGTTTAGGGGTTTTGTTCATTCCCCTTATATTCCATGAAGCTAAATTATACATCGAGAACTTCTTCAGAGGGAGTGCTTGCCCCCTTAACCACATCATTCTTTGGCAGCCTATTAGAACCCGAGGGGTTCTCTATAATCATTTCTTCCACGTCCTCCTCGTCATCCTCTAACTTATTAACAGGATTATCCTTTTGGGACGTATCAATATCCAAAATCTTATCAGCTTCCTTAAGGGATTCAAAGGAGTTGCGAAGAGAAACAATACTGATGTCATCATTAAAATAGGAGGTTTTCTTTTTAGTGGTAGAGATATTAGCAACACCTTTATCTTTATTAACTAAGGGTGGTTTTGGAGGACCATCCTCTTTAGCATGTTAGGACGTAGACGCTCCACTAGGCTCCGACTTCTTTTAAACCACACGATATAGAATATTAGGCTTAGGTTTTGTTAGTCTTAAACCCGCAACCTGTCTTGCCTTCTCATCATGCTTGCCTTTACCATGCTTACGTGTAACTGTCGTACAACCATCATCCTCCACTAGAGTAGCATCAATCACCTTTTCTCTTTTAGGGCAATCAGCATCCTTATGGTCAAAAATCTTACAAGTGTAACACCAGGGTGGTTCCCATTCATATTCAACATCAACCGTTTCCAATGAGTGCCCGGTTTCGTTAGAAAATGGAATTGCAACCACAATAGACTCTTTAAGAGCTGTTAGCGAAGACGCTTCAATGAGTGCACGAGCATAAGTGTTTCTTTTCCAAGACATTGGCACATTGTACTCGTATACGCATCTAACATGATTGGACACCCCAATTGAGACGTGATCAAACTTAACCCCACTTCAGAAAAAGCCACCACAAGAACGTTATGGAGCTTTACCCAGATAGGAGCAGCCGTGATAGTCTCCTTTGTTAGTCGAGTGTTAGGTGTCTAAATGTTCAAAACAATAGGCACTAAGCGAATCAACCAAGGGCCATTTTCAAGAACCCTTTCCATACCTTCACTCGTAGCAAACTGAAAGAAGATTCTTGAGCATAAGCCGTTCCAATCCAAATTTGGCCCACGCATTTTTCACATAATTTTCAACAACGGGAAACGCGAGTCTTTTTCGGATAAAATAACCATACAAAGTATTCTTGAAGCGGTCACTAACTTCCTCAACCGCATCTAAGGGGATAGCCACATTAGCACCCTCTACAAACTCTGAGTTTTTCATCTCAGTCAAACGCACAACCTTGCTCTCTGTACGTTCTTTAAATATAGAAGCAAAGGATGGGTTGTTACCACTCAAGTTATCACCAAAATCAGCATGATCATGTTTATCAACATTCATAGTCGAAGTGGCATCTCCACCCTTATTCTAATGCAGCCTTGTATGATGCAATATTAGAAGGTATCAATAAGAGTAACAAACATACCAGGTGTATCCATGTTAACATTATGTAAGACCTTCCTTAACTTACCTTCATTCCTCATCACTTTACCTTCAATGTTTTTAATTTTGAAGCAATATTTCCAAGTAGCGAATCAGGCGTAACAAAACTCTTAACCTCACGATCCATAAAGCAAACCAGACCAAACAGTTAGGCACACAAAGGAAATAACAAAACCTTAAAAAATTAGGGTTTCAAAAACGAGCACTCCAAAGAACCTAGCCAGCCCCCATAGTAAGACAGATATAGCAAATCGAGGATCCCCAACGATTAACAAAGAAACTGTAATACAAAGAAAACCCAAGTTGAAACCCTAAAAAAAGATTAAACGAAACCCTAAAATATAAGACAAGATCGGCTGCCAAATAAGAAACTGTTAAAACGAATTCAATGATAAACAAAGAAACTAATAGCGCATCATTATCAAGCTTAGATTTAAATTATATAAAAGGAAAAATGAACAGATGAGCAAATGAGGGTTTCGACACCAAAAACAATTTCCTACAAAAAACCCTACAACGAAAACCAAAAAACCTATGGATCCAAGCATCAACAACCTGTATGGAACTTCGATAGAGGATTGGAGAGAAAGGGAGGAAATCGCCCACACATAGAGAGAAACTAGGGGTTTTTCCTAACTCTCGTTCTTTGGACCAATCTATGACCGAACAAAAAGGAGTTCCTCCTGAGCCATTCGTTCACTTTCACTGTCGAGCTATTTCATTCCTCTTAGTTGGCCTTTGCCATCCACTAGAGCAAGTCAGAGAACCTAGAGTGAATGAACTTAAAGGTAACCGAAACTGATTTTTTTCTTACTACAACATAGACCTTCGCCACTTCAAACGGGTGCTTGGCCCCTCTTTTTTATTAAAAAGAGCAGGGCCTTACTATTCAGGGGGTGGGGAGTGAATTGAGATTACTAATGCTGAATGGAGGTTGAGGATAGAACATGTTTGGTCCTCGCCCTTATCTCCTTCGCCAAAGAGACTGCAAATGATAGGAATCCTATCAATAAAGAAGAGGTATAAGCATCACGTTCTATCTAGGTTATGCTCTTATGCATGCCTGGGGAACCATTCAATAGAAGAACCTATATGAGTGGGAAGGGACTGAATCATTCATGGTGGTTTAATGATATACAACACCTAGATTCACTTGAGAATTGGTAGCGAAGCAACAAATAAACTTGGATTATCAAAGGTAAGAATGATAACCGGAAGCTTAATGTATTATTGATGATAGATTTGAAACCGAAATCTATAATAATGAGGATAGTTGTTACAATTGAGATCTATAAAGAAGAAGTGTTTTCACACACAAATAATTAGCTAAAAGAAAATGAAAGACAAGTACTGGTATTTATATGCGAATGGGAGGGAAAGGCTTGTGTGTTCACGGTGGTTGACTCCCAAATGGTTCATAACAATCCACCCCCTTAAAAATGATATTGTCCTCGAGATCATGAACTAATTTAGTGAATGGCATATCTCAACGGAAGGAGGGCTCTTTTGCTAGTCTTTTACGCCCTAAACAGGTAACCAACAAGCTGCGTTTTCGTACTCTTGTTAATAAAGAGAAAGTTGAGTGTTCTGATTGCGTGCTTCCAAAGGCTGCGGCTAACTTGGTTAAGAGTAGATATGAAAATTCTATTGTTGGTTTTTTTGTTGGGAAGGACCCCTCTTTCCCGGTTGTTCAAAATTATGTTTCGAACACATGAAGTAAATTTGGATTTGAAAAGATTACAAGGAATGATAACGGTGTTTACTTGTTTAAGTTTGCATCTAAAGCTGGATTGGAACAAGTGTTAGAAAGAGGTCCGTGGATGATCTGTAAGTCTCCTATTATTCTTAACAAATGGTCTTCTAGTGTGTCTTTGAAAAAGGGAGAGGTCACTAAAGTCCTGGTTTGGGTAAAATTATATAATGTGCCTGTTCTAGCTTACTCTGAGGATGGTTTGAGCTTGATTGCTACTCAAATTGGTAAATAGGTTATGTTGGACGCGTTTACTAGCTCTATGTGTGCTGAATCATAGGGTAGAATCAATTTTGCTCGTGCTTTCATTGAGATTAGTTCAGCCTCTACATTGAATAAGGAGGTTATTATGGCTATCCCGGAAGAAGAAGGTGATGGACATATTAAAGAAGATATCCGAGTTGAGTACGAATGGAAGCCTCCGCATTGTGTTGAATGCAAAAGTTTTGGTCATAGTCATGATTTATGCCCTAAACGTGTTAGAGATGAAGTTCCTAATGCTCCATCTATGGCGGTTAAACCTAGCACTATGGAGGATAATGAAGAGGGATTTGTTGAAGTAAAGAGACGAAAGAAGAATAAAGGTGATGCATCATGTTCTTTTGGTGGTATGAGGCTGCCGAAACCAAATTCAAAGGTCCATTAGCAGCCAAAGAAAAGTGTGGATTCAAAAGGAGGTTCTAATACCACATCTCCTAGTGGTACAACAAAGGAAAGTGACAAAGGGGTTAAGGTATCATCTCTTTCTCGTGCTAATCAGAATATGACCACCCCATTGTCTAATTCTTTTGATGTGCTCAACACGGCTGAAAAGGAGGATGTGCAAAACTTTAAGGTTAGTGATCATGCTGGTAATAGTAGTTTGAATTTACATGTGAACAAAGACCAAGAGGAAAGCCTCTGGTTACGGTTTAATAAAGGAAAGGAAAATGCTAAAAGTAAGTCTTCAGAATTAGAGGATGAGTCTGATGATGATGAGGTTTATATGCCACATGGTGGTGGTTTTACAGATGGCATGAAAGACGATTTGGAATGTTATGATGGCTATGGGACCCATGTGTATGATCTTACGCCACAAGAGCAAGCCTTTTGTGATCAATATGATATCCGCCTAAATAGTCATGGTAGGAAGTAGTATGTTATGTTACTTATAAGAATGGCCTGTCATTCTTATATAGTGGTTTGGTTTGTAGTTTTCTTTGTGGCTTGTTAGTGCCCATGTAACGGGCTGGGTTGTAGGATTTCACCTACAACTTTTGTACTTAAACGTCTTTTTGGAGTAATACTATTTACCGGGGAAACCCTTTACCCAAAAAAAAATGAATAAGCTGATGAATATCCAATGTGCAACCGAGTGAGCAAGCTGATAAGTATGAAGTAAACATCTTTGCATGCCACAAAGCGCTTTGCTCTTTTTCCTATGAGGTCATTTCTAAATATCAAACTTCAAATGACCCAAATTAGCTTTTGTGTTGATTCACACTACCGTAGAAGCAAAAGGACCGTATCTGTTGTTGATTATTTTCGCTTCGATAACTCTTTGACCCTTGCTTCTATACCATTCTTCTGAGTGAGAAGATGTCCATTACTGACTGGCTAAACACTTTTAGTTATTGGAATTGTACGATTAAAAGGTTTTAGTGGTGGCAGCTATTGTGGAACTGCAATTTCTTCCTCAAAAGAAGCAATTTCTAGTTGCAATTTAGGTACAATTTCATGAGATTCCATCTTTTCAAGAGACCCTAAGTTTATGCCAGTGTTTGGAGACCCCCACATCATCATTATTTCAGTTTTTCGGGCATGATCCATTCTCTGTATCGTTTCTTGCCTGCTAACCATTCATCTGGGCTCTTAGGAGTACCTCTAATTACCAACTTCTTGTTATTTTAAACAAACTCCATCCTTAGTGCTTTGAAGTTACATTTAATATCACCCAAAGTTGCTAACCATTGGATAGCCAATACCATCTCACACCCTCTAAGTGGAAACAACAGAACATCTATAACAAAGGTTTCTCCATTCAGTTGTCATGTAAAGTCTTTACATTCACTCACACTCATAAGTTGTTTTCCTACAGTCATTGTAATGCTCACATGTGTATGATTTTATAGCCTATTATTTTAGCTACATTTATGTCTAGAAAAGTGTGAGTAGAGCCTGAATCAACCAAAATATGCAGCTTATACTTGTAAGTTACAATTCCAACAACTCTCATGGTCTAAAAAGAACTTGCACCGTTAAAAGCATTTAATAAAATTTATGGCAATTCTTCATTTTATAAATCATCTAATTCCTCTTGTGCATCTTCAAATTCCTCATCTAATTCTTTCATAGGCAATACCACAAGAGAAAACAGTTTCCCTTTACATTTGTGACCAGGAACAAATTTCTTATCGCAGTAAAAACACATATTTTTGGCTCTTTTTTTCTCGTACTCCTTCTGAGTTAACTGTTTTCTAACTGGTGATTTTAGTGCAGTAGCTGGATTAGCTTTCGAATTGCTATTTGCAGATGGCAAAGGCAGCAATGGCGGTTTATTACTACTGACACTGTAACATCAAATGTTTAATTGTAACACTCCAACTTTTACATTATTTGTTTTATTGTATTTTAAAGCTTTCCAGTTAATCAAATGTTTAATTGCAATATTTCTTGGATCATATTCCTCCTTATACTTGGATGGTGGATGTTGCTGCTTGGAAGTTTTGCAAGGCTGATTGGGATGTGTCTTAGGTTTTTATTTGGTTGTATTTCATTAGAGGCATGTCTCTATTGAATTTAGGTGGTGTTTGTTTTTTCTAAAATGCCTCTTAACAGCATCTTAATCTGACTCATTGAGACGCGGTCAGACATTTAGGTCATTAAGACTGTTTGTTTTTTTCATGTCGTTCAGATGCAGTAAGAGGCAAACACTGTTAAGAGTGTTTGTTTTTTTTTGCCATTAAGAGGCAGTAAGAGGAATAAACCTCTTACTGAACTAGATGTGGAGGGGTGTCTTAACACCTCTTAACGTCTTTTTTTTTCTTTCTTTTTCTTTATTTATTTTCTATTTTGCTGTTATTTTTTTATTTTGATTTTGATTTTTTTCTTGTTTCACTTTATCTTTGTATTAAAAGTATTAAATAGAATGATTGCATATGTTTTGTTATATGAAGAATGTATAAGATGATATGTGCCAATTTATATTTTGTTCAAATTGAATGGTACGGTTCCGGAGTCATTTATATTTTGTTTAATGCATTTTTTTTAAAATACTTTAAATTTAAATTGATTATATTATAAAATTTGTTTTCTTTGTTTAATAAAATTTATTTTTTGTGCGAATGCAATCATTTTATATTTAAATTGTAAAAACTATTGTTTAACACATCTATACATTTTTACCAAAACAAACAGTTTTATTTCATTCAGATTCAGACTTCTCGACCACTTATTCAGATTAAGATGGGAATCAGATTCAGACTTTTCTATCGAATATTTAGATTCAGATGTGCGAATCAAATTCAGATTCTGAGCCTCTTAATAAACAAACATCACCTTAGTGGTAGTTCAAGCTTGTGCTTGAGGTTAATATGGCACGTCAGCCACATTCCATTGTACTAAACATTTTTATGCATAATACAATCTATCGGGGTAACCCTTTACCCAAAAAAAAACTTTCCAGTTCACATTCGTTACATTATAAGTTACCTTTTGTTAAAAAGACTTTCCTTGCAATAGTTTCCCTATCACTCTATCAGGGACTAGTTTTACCAAATGGTGAAACTTAAATTGGAACTATTATAACATTCATAAGATTTCTTAAAGGTAAAGAAACTCCATAAGCTTCCTGCTCCTTCTCATCCCACACGTTTCACACATACATCATAAGAACAAGTTAAGGTTTGATTGATATCTTAATTTCAAGCAAGTTTTAACAAGGAAATCAGTATATCCAAGCTAAGGGAAGTGAATTATAGTTTTCCCACAATCCAATTCGAGGTATGGATCATGATTATGTTTCCTAATTCATTTTTGAAGTTTACCCATTATTGGGTTAAGCCTAAAGATTGTATCTTGATGTCATAAGTAGGTTTTGTAGAATTTTACAAGTTTATGTTAAGTTGTGATTTTCTAAATCACTAAGAACACATGTTAATAACATGTAAGAGCTAAGATAAGTGATGGGCACCTTGTTATGATGCTATAACACTATTTTATGGTGTTTTTTTGGGTAAAGGGATTCCACGGTAAAATATATTACTCCAAAAAAACGTTTAAGTACAAAAGGTGTATGTGAAGTCCTACACCCAACCCGTTACATAGGCAAACAAGAAACGCACCAGGGTGCAAAACCAAAAACACAACATAAGATTGACACTCCAATCTTACCACATATCAATTATGAAAACATACAAGGATAAACCTATTTCCTAACTCTACCTTTAAACCGAATGTCAAATTGATCATCCCACTTATTGCCTTTAGGGAAAATAACTTCATCCACTTCATCATCGGACTCGAAATCTTCATTCCACGTAGACGGTGTATGCTCGCTAGCCGTAGAGCTAGATATTCCACATTCATCCCCTATGTCCACTTTATTTAATATATCAAAAGAGTTAGAGGTAGAAGGGCCATTTACCTTATTAATAGAAGAATTAGTACCCATTTGTCCCTTAGTAGCCAAATCAGCTCCACTCTTGTTAGTACCCTTTTTTGCCAATAAAAATTGGGGTTTGGCTTATTAAGCCGAATACCATCAATATGTCTCGACCTCAACTGATGCCTTCGTACCTTTATTTTTCTTTTGTGTAACATCCATAAACCCATCACTACTGGTATCCATAGTAGTAGAAGTACCAACATGCTTAGTAGTAGATGGATCATTAAAAATAGTCTCTTTAACATGCTTAGGACATTAAAGAAGATCATGTTTAAAAATTTTACACTCGCCACAATGAGGTGGTTTCCACTCATATTCCACTCTAATAACTTCCTTAGTATACCCATCACCCTCCTCATTTGGAATGGCCATAGTTACTTTCGATGTTAATTCAGACTCCGAACTCACTTTGATAAGGGCACGGGCAAAACTGATCCGACTTCGCGATTCCACACACATAGAACTAGTAAATGCATCCAATAATAACGGTTTACCAATTTGGGTGGCGATCAGACTTAAACCATCCTCCGAGTACGCAAGGATTGGCACACCATGTAATCTAACCCACACCGCAACACTCGTAACTTCACATCTCTTTAAAGACAAGCTGGAAGACCATTTAGTAAGAATAATGGGCGATTTACGAATCATCCACGGACCTCTTTGTAACACTTGCTCTAAACCTTCTTTAGAAGCAAATTTAAATATGAAAACCCCACCATCATTTCTCATGACCTTTTGCAACCCGAACTTCCCCCAAGTATTATTAACATAATTTTGGACAACTGGGAACGCTAGGCTTTTACCAACAAAATAACCAACAAGTGAATTAACATACCTATTTTTAATGCTCTCCATCGCAGCCTTAGAAAGCATCGTATCAGAATTTTCCACCCGTTCCTCATTAACAAAGGATCTGAAATTGAGCTTCTTATTAACTTGTTTAGAATTAAAAATGCTAGCAAACGACACCGGATTTGAATGAGGAAAATTTTTAGGGCCTGTTGCAGCAGCATTAGGTGTAGGAGCAGCCTCATTAGAACAAGTATTATCCATGTGAAGGCTTGATGTAGCATCATTAGGCGTTGAATTCCATGTTGCAGCCTCATTAGAACAATCATACTCAATGTTAAGGTTAACATTCGCATCCCTCTCACCAGGTTGTGACACAAATTCATCATCAGCAACCTTAGTATCTTCTACTGTAGGCGAGTCCATAGACTGATTACCATCAGTTATAGAAGACTGAACCTCTTCACAACCATCCGCCTCATTGCCCGCTCTATTCTCATCTGCCACAAGTTTATCCAACTCCATCCGTGTGAAATTCCCCTCCATTTTCTGATTTTTAGAATGTAAGCCCCCGACTTGACTTTCCATCCCTACATTCTCTATGTCCGCACCTCTAAGAGGGGATGCAAAATATGTTTCTTCAACTTCCCAAACCATAGCGGGAGGATTCATTTACACTTTTCTGCGTACCTTATATTTGCCATCAATGTTAAGTTTATCCCTTCCAACAACAGCAGCAAAGGACTTGTTACCTCCTAGTATATTACCCTCAACACCAGTGGCAGCAGCATCTCTATTCAAAGGCTTCAATTTTTTCAAGATCGACTTTAACGGCTTACTCCATTAATGTTACCAACACCCAAACCCTTTTCCATCTCTCACAACCCACGAACACAAGAAAGAACCCAGCAGCAGCAGCAACGCACAGGAATAAGGAGACCAAAAAATAATAAAACCTAAAAATTAGGGTTTCAGCCACGACAAAGATCTAAGCCCTATTCCGCATCCATCCTTGACGATCCAAACAAACCATATATTGATAAATAGCACAAATAGACGAATCAAATAACCAATAGATTGATGATTCCAGAAGGATAATATAGCGCAGCAAACCACAAACCCTAAACTATAAACCAAAACACAATCCAAACACAAAGCAATAAGAACCTAAAAAAGAAGAGATAATGCGAATAATAAATGAAAAACAAGCAGGTAATCAAATCAAGGCTCAAAGATTAGGCTGAATTGAGAGAAACAATTGGAACCCTAAAAAAGGAAAGCAAAAAAACGTTTCCCAAAATCAAAACTAATCACTAAACCAAGAAAGGAAATAATGTTGTGTTTAAACAAGAATTAATAAGCAAAATCACGTCTAATCAAGGCCCAAAGATCAGATTTGGAGAGGATTATGACCGGAATAGATGGTAGGGATGGCGGCCGGAAATCACCATTCTAGATAGAAAAGATAGGGTTTTTTTCGCCACCAACATTTCTCTCATTTTTTATGGTGTTTGATTTGGAAAAGTTAGGTTACGTCAAATGTTATTCGCGAAACCAAACACCCCCTTATGTCCTAGTTCACTTCGAATGCTTGTTTATAACAAGCTAAGCTTTATTCTAAGTAGCTCTGTGTTATTTACATGTTCCTAGGTTATAAAACTTAGCCAGTGATGTATGCGGGAGCTCGAGAAATACTACAAGCTAAATCGAGGTGAGTAATGTATAAAAGTGTATAAACGGGACTTTTAGTAGTCCATTAGATGTAACAAGTAGCCTTGCGGTGTTAATGCGATCGTTGTAAACACACCAGGTTTTACAACTCCCTAGGCAGAGTACCTAACCATTGTAGTGTAGTATACTTGATATAGTGTTTTCTCTCCCTTTGGGAGAGAAAAACCCTAAGAAGGATTTGGCCACCATTCCTATCATTATCCGGTTAATCTATCCTTCTAAAAAGGATTTGGCTGCCACTCTCATCATTATCCGGTCAATCTATCCTTCCTTAAACCTGTAATCACGTTTCTTTATTGGGGAGTCGATTTGGTTTAGGGTTTATACAACCTTTTTTGTCGTTCGTTTGATGGTTGTTCGTGGAAGTGCATCATTTGATGCTGTTTACTTATTGATCCTACCGCTTCTCTACATAGAACTCTAAACGATCATTCTTACATTTTCTGGTTCTAAGGCAGTTGTGCTTTTGTTTGGGGAAAATGTATTAGGAAGTTTGTGCCTAAGGGGTTCTAGCATCAGGTTGGGGCGTTGAAGGTTTTTTGCCTTCAATTGCGACTGTAATTATTAATTAATGATAATACAATACTTGATGATGCTGATCTGGGTTGTTCATCCGTGGAGGTCGATGATGGTGATGGCTGTTATGGCTTAATCCCTAAGTTTTAGGGTTTGGTTTGACTAGAGTTAATGTGCATCTTGATCTATTCTGGGTTTTTTGACTGGAATTAATGTGAGTCTTGACTGGAATTCATGTGTGCATTAACTGAATTTAATTAAGAATTAATGTACGTCTTGACTGGAATGGTGTTTGTTGGTGCGTAATTATATCTCTTTAATGAATCTATCAAGGATGTTACATGTTTTTGGAAGTTGTTGCGTGCATTGGAAGTTCTATGACGGATTCGACGCTCGAGTGGTGGAATTAATCATTTTGATATGCGTATAGATAATTGTTAGGAAGTATTTGTTTTACTTTCTTTATTAGTCATAAGAATGGGTTGTCATTCTTATGTTGTGGTTAGGTTAGTAGCTTTTTAAAGCTTGTAAGCGTCCAGATGGACTGAGATGGAGGACTTCACCCTCATCCTTTGTACTTAAACGATTTTTTGGTGTAATATATTTACCGGGGAAACCCTTTACCCAAAAAAAAAAGACTCGGGGGTTGTTATCATTCTCTAGGGGATAAGTTAGGAAGGCTCGAACAAAACGTAACTAAGGTCAAAAGGTGTGAAAGAAGATTATTTTTTGTATTTTTATAATTTATAAAAAGCAAGTAAAATTATGATTTTGAGAGGTTTGGTTTTAAACTAATTAAACTAATATTAAATCTACTTGTCTAAAAACTCGATAGGTAAATAAGTGTGTTTACTTAATCTTGCACGATCCTTAGTTTGCTTCTCCTAATTCTATTGCTTTGTCACACTTGTGATGCGATGTGTAAATATTTCCTAAGTCATGAACGAATTACACGAACCCGCGGTCTATGTAATATTCCGTTAAAGCAACGCACAAGTAAGATAGTATGAAGACTATTACAAGGCCCCTAAAAGTACATTACATCCATTAAAATATTTAAAAGGTGATCATCCATAGATGGGTAAGGTACAATGAAGACTATTACTGATGATATCCTTTCTACTCAATCACGTTTCCGCAAACGTCTATGCCAATTTAATATTTTATGGCTAGTTAACCAACTAAGCTAGCTCAGTTGGCCACCAAGGGTATTCTTGGGTATGTGAGTTCCCCACCAACCTAGAGGTTGTGGGTACAAGCCTCGCTGGAGGTATGTGTGAAATATATTATGAGATAGTTGTGAAAAAATTGTCGTTCAAAAAATTTTTATGGCTAGTTTTCTAAAGCCGTTATATCCATCACAAGAAGCAATATCAAAGGATCTACAAACTAAATCACATGCAATCATAAGCAAACACGATAAGATCTAGCCTAGCATGTTAAGAAAGAATGAAGAACAATAATTAATCACACAACACATAGACATATTAAATGATTAAAAGATAGAGAACTTCAATGATCAAAACATGAAGTTAATGGTGTTACAAAAGGGTTTGAAAACCCTAAAAAATGCCTAACAATGGCTGAAGTTCATACCCTAAATAATACTCCCGAGTTCCACACTTAAAAACCTAATAATAAGTTTGTATATATAGAAAAACAGACGCGACAGCGTCGCGTTATAATCCTGATGCCGTCGCCTCGCCTAATTTTCTAGGGATTCACTATGTCGGTTTAATTCTGACGCCGTCTCTTGTATATCCTAATGTCGTCATAATGGATTGTGACGCCGTCTCAACAGTCTGTGCGCCATTTCTTCATCGATCTTGGTGTAGAGTTGTAATCTTGTCTGTTTCTTCCCCAAATAAGCCCAAATCACTTGTATTTCCTCAAAATGCCATCCAAGTACTAAAAACACAAAAAGAAATGATTAAGCACGTATTTAGTGCATGTTTTTATAATTTAAAAGGTTAAATGACCCTGAAAAAGTGTATAAAATGACACCTCATCAAATACCCCTACATTTGGGATTTGCTTATCCTCAAGCAAATGGGCTTTTCTACCTAGACAATAGAATTATCAGGGGCATTTAACTTACTTTTTAAACATAATTTATGACACAACCTCCTAGACCTCGTAATTAAAAGCACGAAAATTATATACTAGCACCTCACACAAGTGTTTGGATTATCTCTTTCTCTCATGTGTATAATCATGTTTTATAATAGGGATATTGCTAGATCGGTTTTTTCTCTTGATGACTCGGTTAATAACCTTATTTCTAATGGTGTTTGGCAATGGCGTCTTGACTGGCTATCTAGATTCCCGATTATGGCTCAATTACGGGTTCCTTTATTATTTGATGATATTGATGATGTCATTTTATGGCGTGATAGGGATGGTGTTTTGCGGCCTTTTTCGGTGGCTTGTGCTTGGGATACGATTCGGACTAGGGCTGATATTGTTAATTGGTAAAATGTAGTATGGTTTCCTCATTGTATCCCTCGTCATGCTATTGATATGTGGTTGGTCTTTCAACAGAAGTTGAAGACACAAGATAGGCTACGACAATGGGATGTCAGTCCTAGTATCGACTTAAACCTGCTTAGATGCCCCATGTGTGATTTGATTCCTGATTCTCATGATCACTTGTTCTTTGAGTGTGCTTTCTCATCGCATGTGTGGTCTAAGGTTCATGTTCTTTGCGGCATGGATTCTATTCCACCTTGGCTTATTGATGTTACAAATTTCATTAATCATATATCCAAGGGCAAAACGGCGGTTAGTATTCTTTCTAGACTAGTACTTGCTATTACATCATACTACATTTGGCTAGAAAGGAATGGAAGATTATTCAAGAAGAAGAATTCGTCTCCGGATCAGATTGGTGAAGTTATTATATCTATGGTGCGGATGAAGTTGGTTACTTTCAAGTTCAAGAAGATGTCTACCTGGTCTCCTCTGTTGCTTGACCAATGGAAGATTCCAAGCTATTGTATTGTTCAGTTGAGGGTTGTACTCTTTTTTCCTTATCCAAGGTTTTTCCCAATGGGTTTTCTTTGGTAAGGTTTTTAAGGAGGCAGACTCGCCTGGATCGTATCTGCTCTTGTTGTGTTGCTGCCGGTTTGCAGGAGGCTCGCTTGATTTTATGTTCTCATCTTGGTTCTTGTCTAGCTTAGTTTTGGTTTCTTACTAAGCTTTGTTTGTGTTTATGGCATGTCATAAACACTTGTTTATCAAGCTGTCTATAGCTTGAGGTTAATGTGATACTTCAGCCACATTCCATTTGTACTTAACAGTTTTTGGTTAATATATTTACCGGGGTAACCCTTTACCCAAAAAAAATTGTTAAGGATGGTAAGTTAAGGACAGCCATGCGCAACGTCTTTATAAGCGAACCTGGAACTTTTGTTGCTTCTTTGGATGGGATGGTGCGCAGGATGAATGATACATCTAATGTGCTTGATTTAGATGCTAATATTGACAACGAAAATAACAAGAACACTACTAATCGCATTAGTGTTATTGATGAAGGTGGAAGTGGTAAGAAGCAAAATTTTGCTGAGATGTTCAAGAAACCTGATGCCCCTAGAGTTGCTCGTCTAAATATGATGACTAGTGAACAAGTTTTGGGTGCTAATGTGGCTATTCCGTTGGCTGCTGTTGAAGAAATAAGTCATCGATTTCAAAATACGCTTTATGGCTATTTTATTGGAAAAAGACTAGCATTCCCCTTGGTTGAAAACTACATGAAAAATGCTTGGGAAAAGTTTGGTTTGAAGCGTGTTATGCTAACAAATGGATTCTTTTTCTTTCAATTTGCTACTCGTGAAGGAATGGAACGTGTTCTTGAAAACGGCCCTTGGCTTATCCGGTTGGTCCCTATTATCCTTAACATTTGGACACCAAATACCAGACTTAAGATCCCTTTTACCCAAAAAAAAAATACCAGACTTAAGAAAGATACTATAACTTCAGCCCCGGTTTGGGTCAAGCTTCACCATGTTCCGATTATGGCTTTTTCTAAAATCAGTTTAAGTTTAATAACATCTCATTTGGGGAAACCGATTATGTTGGATGCTTATACAAGTACCATGTGCCAAAAATCGTGGGGAAGGAATACGTATGCTCGGGCTCTAATTGAAGTTTCAGCATTAACACCTCTTATGGAATCTGTTGTGATTGTTGTTCCTTATCCTGACGGTTTCGGGCATTCTTTTGAAACGGTTAATGTTGAATACGAATGGCAACCTCCACGGTGTGACTCTTGCAAGGTTTTTTTGGGTAAAGGGTTACCCCGGTAAAGTATATTACTCACAAGAAATGCTTAAGTACAATGGAATGTGACAGAGTGCCACATTAACCTCTAGACAAAGCTCGAACTTCCCTAAACAGTTTGTGACATACCACAAATGATTACAAGATAAACATCAAACTACATGTTGATACTGATTGCCCTAAATGCACTAAAGTGGTTGATACTCAGGTTGAAAATGGAGATGATGGATTCACTAAAGTAACACGCAAGAATTGGAGAGGGAAACAAGATGGGAAGGCGAAACAGATTGTGGGTGTTAGACTTACTAAACCTAAACCTAATTATTACTATAGACCTGTTGTAACACCTAAAAACAACAATGATAATGAGGCATCTTCTTCCAAGCATGAAAAGTTGAAGGACAATAACGTTCAGCCCGTTAGTCGCCCTAATGTTTCTACGAATGAAGGTATTGATCTCATTTCACTTCGTAACTCATTTGATACACTCATGGAAAGAGATAAAGTCCTTGATGTGGCTGATCCTCAATCAACACCAACAAATACTAATCCTTCAGACGATGACGAGGAGGAAGTTTAAGAGGTTTTTACCAAACCTAATCCTAACATTCCCAAACAGCCTAAGCCTAATGATAGCAAGGGGTTGGAGGAAGATTTTACAGCTTAGACCTCTTATTCGAAGCTTTATTTGGTCGTGCATTGGTGATGGTTCTCAAACGTCTATGTGGTTTGATAGGTGGTGTGTTGCTAGTCCTTTATCTAGTATCATATCATCTCGGGTAATCTTTAGAGCTGGTTGGAATCTTTCTACCAAGGTACGTGATTTGATTCATGAGGGTAATTGGCATTGGTCGAATGATTGGACCACCAAGTATCCTCTACTTTGTGATATCCCTATTCTGATGATTAGCAATGAAAAGTGTGACTATTTGGAATGGCGTGATAATGATGGTGTTGGGAAACCTTTCTCGGTCTACCATGTTTGGAATTCTATAAGGCCGAGGAATAATGTAGTGCCTTGGGCTGATTTTGTGTGGTTTCGCAATTGCATTCCCCGTCATGCGTTTAATATGTGGCTGATTTTGTGTGGTTTCGCAATTGCATTCCCCGTCAACGACTTCTCTAATAACATTGATACAAAGAAACTTAAAGAAAATATTCATGCTATTCAAGCAAGCTGCAAGATTTGTGAAAGGGCACATTTAACCAAAGAGTGTCCTACACACCCCTAACCCACATTGACTAAAAAAGTTTCTCTCTCTAGGTGGAGATTTTCGGCCGCCACCCCTATTACTTTTTCCGGCCATTTTCCTTCCCTAATCGTTTTCTCTACCATATATCTGATTCGGATCATTCTATTAGGTCTTAACATTTTGTTTCTCTTGTTTGAGATCCATATGTTTAACCTTTTTATTTTGGTTCTGATTCGATGTGTGGTATGCAAGACGGCCTTGGGATGGAATTCTTTCTTAGGGGTGGCGGTTGTGTTTGCCTTTTACATAAACATCTTTCTGAAATCTCGACCTTACATTACCTAATGTCATCTAATGGATGCTCCAGCCTTAATTTTTTTGTAAATTAGGGTTTACTAAACTGGATCGATTCTCTACTAATGTAAAGGATTGGTTATATCTTTTGGGGTTTATCTTATTAGTTTCGGGCATTAGGGTTTGTGTTTTTGTATGGCGATTTGTTTGTGTGTGGGGTGATGCGTTGATGTCGAAGCAAGAAACCCTAATCGTATGGTTAGGGTTTTGTTTTTTCATTCATTATCTTTTCTGATTTCGATGTTGGTTTTTTAAATGGCGAAATCAAGAAACCCTAAATTTTTTCTGGTTTCGTTATGGTGTTGATCGATGATCAACATCAAGGATGGACGTATGCTTATGCATGGTTTGGTCATAGCTGGTTGTTGTATGGGGTTGTGTTAACCTTGATGGGGAGTGGGTTATTGAGAGAATGGTAGTTATTGTATCAGCATGGTATTTGGAGGCTGGTGGTATGTATGTGCCATGTTGTAATTGTGTGTTGGTGTGGTCGCTCCTGTCTTGGATTGTGCCGAAGGTGTATGCCCATGCCGTGGTATTTAGAAGGGCACATGAGGATGGTTGCAGGAGTTGTTGGCTGGTCCTATGTCGTGTACTATATTCATGTGGCCTTAACATTGAACGACAAAGGACGTTTGGAAGTAGGTTTGTGTTGATGCACAGATCTTTGTAATAGCTACTTGTTGGCTGTTATTTGACGAAAGTGCTGCTATCTTTGATGGCTGAGTTCGTTTTTAGTGTGATACCTACTGGTTATCATGCGTTATTTCAGTCTCACGAGGTTTACTTCATGTTGAGGCTATATCAACATCCTAGTACGTTTGCTTTGCACTCTTATCGTCATAAACGGAAAGTATGTTGGTGTCTTATTAAGGTTGTGGCTCGACATGGTGGGGGTTGTATAGCCTTTTGCTCATCCAGCCTATTGTTTCTTGAAGCAAGCACTAACTAGATGTTCATTGTCTTACTTACACTAGGGTGATATGCGAGTTTTACTCGTATAATGGTGGTTGTTTCAAGTTTTGAAGTTCTGTGTGTATTACACGGATATGGGTCCTTGTGGATGTTTTGGCTTCTTGGAGGACCTTGTAGCATTCTAGTACGTCTGCGCCTAATTCATATCTTAAAGATGGAACGTTTGCTATTTGGTAGTATAAGTGGTCACATGAGAATAATGTTTTTATACATTTTTCTATGTTTCTTTTCTTATTTGGTAGTCATAAGAGTGGTTTGTCATTCTTATGTAGGTATTTCTGGTTGTTGCACGTTGTTTCGTGTGCACGGTTATAGCCCATGTAACGGGCCGTGATGTAGGAATTCACCTACATCCGTTGTACTTCAACGTTTTTTTGGTGTAATATATTTTACCGGGGTATGAATTCCCTTTTACCCAAAAAAAAACCAAAGAGTGTCCTCTTAAAAAATAGGACAAGGTAGTTTAGTAGAGTAAGTATATAGGATCCTTGGAGAAAGCCATCATCAAATAGAGTGAAGAATCAATTTAAAAGCAAACCGCGAATGATGAATGGATTTGGAAATTCATTGAAAACACAGACTTGAACTTAAGGGCACTTGACACTACCACAAAGAACCTGTAGGTAAAAACTGATCAATTAACCCAAATAGTCCTCACTAATGCATGGGAAAAAATCAAGGCAAAAACAAAAATGGGTGAGAAAGACATGAAGGATCTGGTTCCTCGTAACTTGCCTGTTGTTCAACCTTATGTGCCACCTACGCCATTTCCAGGACAATTGAAGAAACAAAAGGATAACCTTATAAAACTCTTGAAACTGTTTGTATGATTGAAATTCCTGAGAAAATTCATAAAAAGAAAGCTCAGGAGGATAATAGGGACATAGATGACGGTTGGGAGATTACGATCAAGGATGTAGAAAGTCTTAGGCATATACTCACACCTACCATACACACTTTACCCAACCTTGAACCTGTGGTGCAACCGTATATGCTACGAGGACCAGCCCGTGATGAGGTAAAAGTTGTAAGGGAAGAGGAACTGGAATATGATATTTCTCTACAAAATCGCATGATGCAACCTTTGACCCCTCTCCCCTTGGGAGAGAAAAAGGAGATTCTGGCCACCATCAATCCCTAATCGTTTAATGCAATAAATCAATTCCTCTTGGTTATTACCTCTAGATCTATCTTCTGTGATCGATCTAAGGGTCTAAAACAATGACGTTTTGAGGTTCTTTGTGGATTTGATGGATTACATACAGGAGGCTTTGTCAATTAACACCCTCTTTATCGGGCTGGTTTGTGTGGTTGATTGGTAGTATCATCAATTCTTGTTATGGATTTATGGATACTTGGGAAGTAAGGGAGTTGGATGGATTGATCTGTTTTGATTAATTTATCTAATCATGTATTCGTTTTGGGGGTGCGGCTTGCTTTATCAGCTTTTTTTTAGGTAAAGGGTTTTACCCCGGTAAATATATTAACCAAAAAATAGTTAAGTACATGGAATGTGGCTGAAGTACCACATTAACCTCAAGTTACAAAGACCTTGATAAACTAGTGTTTATGACATGCCATAAACACAAACTAAGCCTAGCATCGCATTACAAAAAACAATATGGCCAACTAAGCTAGACATGAACCAAGATGAGAACATGAAATCCAGCGAGCATCCCACAAACAAGCAGCAACACAATAGGAGCGAAGACGATCCAAGAGAGTCTGCCTCCTTAAAAAACCTTACCAAGAAAAACCCAATGGGAAAAACCCTAGATAAGGAAAAAAGAGTACAATCCTCACCTGGAACTCCTATCATGATCAAAACAAGAGCTTGGAATCTTCCATTGGTCAAGCAGCAAACGAGACCTGGTAGTCAACTTCTTGAACTTGAACGTAACAAGCTTCATCCGCACCAAATAAGTAATACGTTGACCAATTTGATCCACAATCGACTTCTTCTTGTTAAACAATCTTGAATTCCGTTCATACCACCGCAATAAGTCGTAGCAGCAAGCACAATCCAAGAGATAACATTGGAAACCGAGGATCCCTTAGATAGAATAAAAAATGCAAGAACATCCACAAGGCGAGGAGGCATAGAAGACATGCCAGTTAAAGCACGGACCTGAAACCAAACCTGAGAAGCGAACGCACATTCAAAAAATAAATGCGAGTGAGAATCGGGGACCATTTCGCACAAGGGACATCTAAGCAGGTTTAAGTCGATACTAGGACCGACATCCCATTTCTGCAGCCTATCTTGAGTCTTCAGCTTCTCCTTAATCACGACCCACATATGTAAAGCGTGTCGAGGGATACAATAAGGAAACCAAATAACATGATACCAATCAACAACATCAACTCTCAACCGAAGAGAATCCCATGCTCCAACAACCGAGAATCAATAAAATACCCCTTGAACATCACGCCAAACAATAACATCATCTAACTCATTATTAATGTCCGGAACAGGAATATTAACAACATTTGGAAATCTAGACGACCAATCGTGAGGCCATCTCCAAGCACCATTAGAAATAAGGTTACTAACCGTATTAGCAAAAGAGAAAAGCCAGAGCGAACAATGTTTCTAACTGTAAGCATATCACGAAGAGGGAAAGAATCAGCCCATCTATCAAACCACATAGAAGTAGACCTCCCATTATTAATCTTATGCCAAATGAAAGGTCGAATATGAGTCCGGATTTGAAGAAGCTTTCGCCAACCCCAACTTACATCACCCAAGCATGGAACGTACCAAAAGCTCCTACCTTGTAGCTTATAAGACTCTTTATTAATCAGAATACACCATACATGGGTAGTCATAAGAGCAACATTAAAGTCATCCAATCTGCGAATTTCCAATCCGCCTTCACGATGAGGCAAACAAACAGCCTCCCAAGCGACTTAGCTTTACCTTTCTTCATCTCCCCTTGGCACCATAAGAATCCCCTCATAAGCTATTCTAATTCATGAATAATTCAAACAGGAAGAATAAAAACCGAAGCCTAATAAATATGCATGGAAGATAAGACGGATCTCACAAGCTGAAGACGACCAGCAAGTGATTGGAATTTATTCCTCCAATCATTCACCCAACTTTCAAGCTTTTCAACAAGAACCTTACAATCACGATACAACAGCCTGGAAGAGATAAGAGGAACACCCAGGTATTTAACAGGTAGTGTACCTTCAGCAAACGGCATAGAACTAAGGATACTAGCCTTCAAAGCATTTGGGACATTACAAAAGAAAGCAGTGCTCTTAGGAATACTTGGGACAAGTCCCGAAACATTTTTAAATTCCTCCAAAGCATCAATAATAACCCGAACAGAATTAGGGTGACCCCTAGCAAACAAGAAAAGGTCATCTGCAAAACAGAGGTTAACAATACGTTGTTGCTCACAAAGATGATGGTACTGAAAATCCTCTGCGATTTGCACTCTACGCTGCAAGATAAGAGTTAAAATATCTATAACTAATGTAAATAAGTATGGGGACAAGGGGTCACCTTGTCTTAACCCACGCTTACCATTAAACCAGCCATACATGTCTCCATTAATACAAACAGAAAAGATGTATTAAGACTCAACCATAATCCCTCAACCATAGGTAGGATGAAAACCAAAATCCTAACTAAAATGGATCTAAGGAAAATCCCCAATCAACGAGCATAAGCTTCTGAATGTCAACT
The DNA here is from genome assembly GCA_026074375.1 of Tanacetum coccineum. Taxonomy (NCBI): domain Eukaryota; kingdom Viridiplantae; phylum Streptophyta; class Magnoliopsida; order Asterales; family Asteraceae; genus Tanacetum; species Tanacetum coccineum. The sequence goes on from BQNB010010078.1 coordinate 69,637, forward strand.
TTGAACGCACATCTCAGAGGACCTCGGTTATGATGGTAATTTCGCATGAGCTCTTGCGTAAGCAAGATATTATCCGAGATCCGACGACCCGGGACAAAAGCAGATTGGTTAATACTTACCAAATCCCCAAGATCCTCTTTAATACGATTTCCCTAAATCTACTAATGACATTTAAACAAGACATTCACAAGATAAAGGAAGAACAAATCAGTAATCTTAGCAGGTGTAGACACTTTCGGAATGAGGGATATGATAGTATGATTAAGCTCTTTTAACAGCTTATCATTAAAGAATAAATCCCTTACTGCATTTGTGATCTCACCACCCACAATATCCCATGACTTCTTGAACAACGCAACAGAAAGACCATCTGCCTAGGGCCAATGTCATCCCCAAGAGAATAACGCATCATTTAAAATTTCACTGACAGAAAGCTACCTAACCATAAACTCAGCCATATATAAGCAGAACCCGGAAGTAAACAGCCCTTATCAAACAGGAGGGGTAGAAGCACCCTCTAACCCAAAGAACTATTCATAATAGGAAACAAAAGCACCAGGAACCGCATTCCTTTCATGAAGAACATTAGAAGAATCCCTAACCATCTCAATCCTATTGCGAGCACACTTACTTTTGACAATCCTATGGAAATAGGTCGTATTAGCGTCTCCCGCATTAAGCCACTCAATCTTAGATTTCTGCCTTAAAAACCTTTCTTCATCTAGAGGCTTCCTTAAAAGCAAGTAAATAATGAGCATGTTCATCACGAAGTAAAGAACATGAAGGGTTATGATCAATAGCTTTTTAGGCATCATCAAGTTCCACATGAAGGCGATTGACTCGGTCATGTAAATTCCCTTGATCATGAAGAAGCTTATGAAGAGGAGTTTTAAGCCCCTTTAACCGTTTAACAACTCGATACATAGCACACCCATGAACATTCATATTCCATCCAGTAGAAACCACATCACGAAAACCTTCTTTGTAAATAAGAAAATTAGAGAATTTAAACGGCTTAGGTTTAGGTCTACTTGCCTTACGGATTCGAAGCACACAAGGAGAGTGGTCAGAAATACGATAAGGCTGAAAATAGCAAAGGAACCCGGAAAATCATCAAGAAAAGGATGATTATACATAATTCTGTCAATTTTTTTCAAGATGCCTTTGGAACCTTTCGATTTTTGATTCCATGTAAAATGAAGACTCGTAGCATTAACATCCATAACTTTAATCCGTTGAACACCCTCTTTAAACTCCTGCATAGCAATATCAGGCTGATAGCCACCACAAGAGTGATCCTCAAGATTAAGAGTTGCATTAAAATCACCAAGTAGAACCCATGGCTTATCACGCATAAGAGAAGCATGGCCAACCAAATTATTCCAAAGAGCACGCCTATTTGATGATTGGACTCAAATTCTTCCGTCCACGTAGACGATGTATGCTCGCTAGCTGTACCTACTCCACATTCATCCCCTATGTCCACATTATTTAATATATCAAAAGAGTTAGAGGTAGAAGGACCATTTGCCTTATAAATAGAAGAATTCGCACCCATTTGTCCCTTAGTAGCCAAAACATCTCCACTCTTGTTAGTACCCTTTTTTGCCAATAAAAATTAGGTTTTAGCTTATTAAGCCAAATACCATCAATATGTCTAGACCTCGACTATTGATCAGCCTTTTTAACTTTATTTTTCTTTCTTGTAACTTCCGTAAACCCATCACTAGTCATATCCGTAGTGGTAGAAGTAACAGGTTCCCGAATACTCTTTTTTTGATAAAGAGTTTCCTCGGTAAATATATTACACCAAAAAGCATTGAAGTACAAAAGTTATAGGTGAAGTCTTACAACCTAGCCGGTTACATGGGCAAACAACTTCGGATTGACAGACCAATCCCAAGACAACCACGCAAAAAAAACCGAACAAACCAAACCACAACATAAGAAAGACAAACCTAACTTATGAGAACAAACAGGAATAAATCTTATTTCCTAACCCGGCCCTTTAGCTGAATATCAAATTTATCACTAAATTTGTCCTCTTCAGGAAAAATAAACTCATCCACTTCATCATCAGAATCTCGATCTTCATTATACTTAGAATTACGTGTCCCAGTCATAGATTCTTCCTGTTGACTACCCCTAGAGCTAGACTCTCCACAATCAGCCCTTACATCTAAATTGTTTAAAGCATCAAAAGAGTTTGAGGTAGACGGAACCTTGTCCTTATTGACATTATCACTCATTTGCGGCGTATTATTCAGATCTCGTCCCCTCCTAGTAGTACCCTTTTTTGCCAATAAAAGTTAGAATTTGGTTTATTACGAAAACCATCATCAACCTTTTTACCTTTATTTTTCTTCCTTTTCACTTCCGTACACTCGTCACCATTAATATTCGCAGTATTAGAAGTAACAGGTTCTCTAGCCTTTATGGTGCATACTTCAGAAGGAGTCTCCAGATTAATCACTCTTTTCGGGCATTTATCATTAGCATGACAAAATATCTTACAATCGGTACAATGTGGTGGCGTCCATTCATATTCAACTTTGATTACTTCCCTAATATGTCGAGACCCATCCTCCATGGAATGGCCATACTAACTTCCTTCTTTAAAACAGAATCGGCATTTATTTCCACAAGAGCACGATCAAAGTTAATCCGACCCCATGAATTCTCACACATCGAGCTTGTAAAAGCATCCAACATAATTGGTTTCCCAACTTGAGTAGCAATCAAACTCAATCCATCTCCCGAGTAGGCAACCACTAGGACATTATGCAATTTAACCCAAATCGGGACCTTAGTTACCTCGTCTTTTTTCAAGGACACATTCGGTGTCCATCTATTAAGGATGAGAGGCGTGTTACGAATTATCCATGGACCACGCTCAAGAACTTTCGCCAACCAATTCTTTGATTCAAACTTAAACAAAAATACTCCATCATCATTCTTCATTAGATTTTGTAAACCAAATTGCGCCCACGTATTTTTGACATAGTTTTGAACAATAGAAAAGGCAACACTTTTACCAACAAAATAACCAACAAGGGAATTTTCAATCCTGTTCTTTACTTTTTCAATCGCCACTCTCTCCTCATTAACAAGAGCTCTAAAATCAACCCTTGTTGACACGTTAACCGCCTCATCAGTTCTTGTACCTTCATTAGGCTTAGGGCTGTTAGTAGGATCAACAACAGTAGCATAAGTTAGAGCACCAACTGGTTGAGAACGATTAGTATCAGCAGCCAAATTATCCCCCAAAGGTTGAGTAATCGACATATTTTCATCCAAGAGATCCTTAGTAGTTTCAATGTCAAATTCATGAACAGACATGATAGGAGACATTGATACTTTTCGTGAGGGAGAATCCTCCTTATTCCTATCCTCAGCCGAAGTCCTAGGAGTACGCAAGATCGATTTTATGGGTTTGCCATCAACAACATAAAACCTATCACCCTTATTTGCAGCAGCAACCTTAGCATCATTCACAGGTTGTGACTCGTGGCCAGCCTTATGAATACGTAAGAGCAGAAGATCCCACAAACTCCCCATCCACAAACCCCAAACCATGCATATGAGAATGGTTTTTGACAAACTTATCCCATTCATGCCTATCAGCAGCCACATCCTCCTCTTTACGAGGACTAGTTGGTTCCTAATTTTGTTCTATATCCATCTCAGTCAAGGTTTGAGGGGACACATTCCTTTTTGCCATTAACGGTTTATCAATACGTTAAACCCTATCAGCAAGATTAATCTTATTCGCTTTTAACGACTTCAACAACTTTGTATCATCTTCCATCTCTCTAAAATAACATCAAGCAAACAACAAACAGCAGCAACAATAACCTCAATCAACAGTGATCAAACATTTTTTTTTGTGGGTAAAGGGTTTCCCCGGTAAAATATATTACACCAAAAAACCGTTGAAGTACAAAAGGAGTAGGTGAAGTCCTACACCCCAGCCCGTTACATGGGCAAAACAGCTTAAGATTGACAGGCCAATCTCAAGACAAACATGCAACAAAAGCATTACCAATAACTACCACATAAGAAAGACACACCAATCTTATGAAAGTAAAAGAACAAAATTATTTCCTAACACGGCCTTTCAACCGGATATCAAATTTGTCACCAAACTTGTCACCTTCAGGAAAAATAAATTCATCCACTTCATTATCAGACTCTTGGTCTTCATTCCATTGAGACGTATTAGGCCCCGTCTCCTGATCATCCTCTTTAGTATCCCTAGAGCTAGCAGCTCCCACCTCCATGTTATTTAAAGCATCAAAAGAGTTTGAAGAAGACGGACTAATTTCCCTCTTCACATTCGTACCCTTTTTTTGCCAACAAAAATTAGGTTTTGGCTTGTTAAGCTGAATTCCCTCTATTTGTCTAGAAGGTTGTTGTTCAGCCTTTTTACCCTTGTTCTTCTTCCTTCTAACTTCTGTAAACCCATCACTATGCGTACTCGTTGTACTACGAGTGTTTCGATCTTTGTTTTTAGCAAGAGTTTCCATAATAGTCACTCTCTTCGGGCACTTATCATTTGTATAGCCAAAAATCTTACACTCAACACAATGTGGCGGCTTCCATTCATATTCGATTTTAATTACTTCCTTAGTATGTCCAGAGCCATCCTCTAAAGGAATAGCCATACTAACTTCATGCTTTAGACCAGATTCAGCATTTAGTTCCACAAGAGCACGAGCAAAACTTATCCGGCCCCATGCATTCTCACACATTGAACTTGTAAAAGCATCTAGCATAATTGGTTTCCATACTTGAGTAGTAATCAAACTCAAACCATCAGCCGAGTAAGCCACTACTGGAACATTATATAATTTAATCCAAATCGGGACTTTGTTTACCTCGTCTCTTTTTAAAGACATATTCGGGGTCCATCTATTAAGAATGAGAGGTGTGTTACGAATAATCTATGGACCACGCTCAAGAACCTTCTCAAGCCCCACCTTGGATTCAAATTTAAACAAAAACACTCCATCATCATTTTTCATTAGATTCTGTAATCCAAACTGCGCCCACGTATTCTTGACATAATTTTGAACAAGATGAAAAGAAATACTTTTACCAACAAAAAAACCAACAAGGGAATTTTCAAACCTGTTTTTAACTTTTTCAATCGCCGACAAAGGAAGAACCGTATCAACGTTCTCCACCCTTTCCTCATTAACAAGTGTTCAAAAATCTACCCTTTTGGCTGTTATAGACCCACCCTCAGAACTCGTCGCATACGACTCTGAAACACCATTCGTAGTAGACTTGACCTCATTAGCCCTTTGTGAACTTCCATCATTAAAAAGATCAGCATAGGACTTATTCCCATCGTTCCAATCTTTTTGGTTTTTTGCAGCATCCACATCAGAATTAACCATATGCTTAGCCGAGGTATCCATTACCAGCTTAATAGAATTGATATTCTGTTGCATAGGCTCCTCCACTTGATTAATATCAAGTTTAAAAATGCAATTCACATCTATGTTATCAATAGACTCAGCCACACTCCTTACCCCATCGATCTCAGAATCAAACTCCCATACAGTAGTAGTATCATCGTTAGCAATCAATACTTTCTTTCTATCCAGAGATGACTTCCCTACAACACCCTTAAGCATGCCATCATTATGATCAGAAGTACCAGCAGACACATTCGCAACAGCAGCTACGTTAAGAGGTGTGTAGTTTGTCTTTTTCAAGATCGATTTCAGTGGTTTTCCACCCTTAGAACCACCAACTCCAGAAGTATTCTCCATTCTCTCACAATTCAAATCAGAACGCACCATCCAACAAATCAGGAACCCTAATCCACATCCATAATTACAACCAAAAGATATATGATAGGAATTAAGCGCAGAATTCAACATAAACCACCAACTGAAAGGCGTGAAAGCACAGAATCAATAAACCCTAGAAAACCCTAATAGTAGCGATTACAAAAAGAAACCCTAAAAACATGAAACCCTAAATCTTTTATAGAGACATCACCCTAATAACTGACCGGTTATACATCATAATCAAATGATTAAACAGTACAAACTCAACCCTTTATAAAGGATACGAATCAAAACAAATAAGGCAGCGATCGAAGAAAGGGATCGTTTGTGGCGGCCAGAAAACCCTAACAATCGTTTGAAACCCAAACCAATCAGATCTAAACTATACTCAAATCATAGACATGATCATAGATAGGGAAGAAACGATTAGAAGATTAAAAAACGTGGAAGGGATAGGAGTGTAGATCGCCAAAAATCGCCTAGGAGGAGAGAAAACTTCTTAGGGTTTTTCCATATGATGACAACAGCGATCAAACATGAATAGGCTAATAACGAAAATAGCGAAACCCTAAAAATTAGGGTTTTGCAGAAGCGGTCAAATCCAAACCTATCCGCCATCCACCATAATAATCCCACAAAACACAAGGGAAAAAGCTTGACGAAACCCTAAAAAATATAGATCGATTCCCAAACCCTAAGTGAGTCGCAACCCTGAAGATATATAGGATATATAGGATCAAGTAGGACTGAAAGCACCGAACAAATCAAGGATTGTAGAGCAGAACGTCAAAAGTGAGACGAAACCCTAAAAAATGAAAACTTAAATCTTGAATGAACCTAGCAGCCCTATAAAAAACTGTTAACCCATCATAATCAGTGATTAAACAAGATTAACAAGAGTGTTATAAAGCATTTAAGTCCAAAATTAAAAGATCAGATTTAACGATAAGAATTGATGGAAAAGGGATCGAATAAAAATGGCAGAAAACCCAAAAAGAAATCAAAACCCTAACAGCAAACCTGAATAAATCGATTAGAACAAGAGTAAAACAAAGATAATCAGAGATTAAATTGCAATACTCAATGGTTATAATGATTTATGATCAGATCTGAAGAAGAGAAACGAAAATCAAGACATGCGTTATTAGAATGACCAAATAGCTTACAATCAATACAATGTGGCGGTTTTTTTTTGGGTAAAAGGGAATTAATACCCCGGTAAAATGCATTACACCAAAAAAGCGTTGAAGTACAATGGATATAGGTGAAGTCCTATATCACAGCCCGTTACATGGGCCAAAAATGCACAAACCAATGTGCAACAACTACATAAGAGTGACATGCCACTCTCATGACCTAAATACGAAGGAAACTATAACATAACCATGATAAACATACAACCAAGTGTTCCAACTTAAAATTACAGCTCTTGGGAATGCGTGACGCAACTAAGTGACCAAAATAGTCACAAAGACGTCCATAACAACCTTCTCGGAGAATAAGAATGCTAAACAAAGACGGAGATTGCACGAGGACCATAAATTAGCCCTAATTCCAAGAGAAAACCCACACGTATACCGTAATCGGTACACATGAGCAAGCGTGTTACATCAACACACGCACCAACACATAGCAAACTGTCCATCTTCATATAATCATCAATGATACACGTCCAAGATGGCAAACAAAATCACCAGCTGCTATGACAATCAAATTCAAACCCGAACGTGAAAACAATCTCACGTATATCTCCACACGTAGGCTCAAATCTGACACACGTGACTACCTCATGACCATAAATCCTAGCAAATTAGGATTCTGATTAGCTGCTAAAGAATATACCATGAATTGAAACAACAACAGCATCAAGATCATCAACAACCAAACACAATGATATTACAAGTCGCATAGAGTCGACATAGAATCATATGTGTAAACGTCTAGATCGAGGTAAATCGATCACAAAACATCCAGGTCCTAGCAGATCTAAGGCCACACGCAAACAAACCCCGTAGACACCCTACAAACATCCAGATCGACACACTCATCGAACCTAAAAAAAACACCCAAACCTCGCGAACAAGGGAAAAAACCCTAGTCGCCGTAGAGAGAATCATCCACGATCCAAGGGTAGTGAAACTACTAATCCGCCGCAAAGCCACGATCAAGGGAAGCCAAAACCAACTAATTCACCACCCGCAAATGAAACATCCAAACCTACTCTCCAAATCATCGCAACCCACTTCCAGAACCATCCACCATCCATACTCTGCTTCATTTGCATCCACTTTACCCAAGAACCTTAACAAATTCAGAAACACAGTGTAAACCACTTCCCAAAGGAAGGGTTCCTCCCCTTACAATAACCAATAACAAGCCATGACATCTCTAACCGATCCAGAAAAGATTCATTCTCAAAATATAGAAAAATGACACCTCCTAGAAGTCTAGGGTTTCCTTGTGAATATCGCTAATCCTAGCTACACAACCAACAAAAATGCTGTCCAAAAATATATACCATGTAGTGGAAACCCCCGAAAATTTCGGGTTTTTGACAGCCCGTCGTTTAGCCTTTTAAATAAATACCTGGTTTAATACCACAAACAGAACCAGAAAAGACACCACGAGATCAGAAGATTAATAGAACGATCCATGATTACTCGATTGTCACCTCTGACCCATTCAATATTCGTCCACAAATCATGAAGCATTAACTCCACCAAATCAATAAGAACTGAATAAGACGTGGATCATATACCCGTCAAACCAAATCAGATCGAACCCCTAAAACATAATAATAAAAATAACGAACCCTAAATCTTTAGGGCTAAGGTATCGATCTGAAGCAAGGTGCGATTAGGTAATAAGAGTACATACACCCATGATACAACAAGGCCGACCCACATCCCCGCCCCCCCCCTCCTTGAATAAAAGAACATCAAACACCCGAAGGAACCCGAATGACCGATTGCATATCCACAAAAGTAGATAGAGAAGCGGATCTAGGGTTTCATTCGCCGGAAAAGAGAGGGGGAGGGGGGCCGGAAATCGCCACCTAGAGAGAGAGTATTTATACAATGTGGCGGTTTCCATTCATATTCAACTCTAATAACTTCTTTGGTATATCCACTTCCATCCTTCAACGGGATAGCCATACTTACCTCTTGTTTCATAATAAGATCATCACTAATTTCCACAAGAGCACGAGCAAATTTCTACGACCCCAAGGATCCTCGCACATTGCGCTTGTAAAAGCATCCAACATGACTGGTTTCCCAACTTGAGTAGCAATCAAGCTCAAACCATCCCTTGAGTATGCCCACATGCACTTTATGCAATTTAACCTACACCGACACCTTAGTTACCCTACCCTCTCTCTATGGGCGATTTTGACGATTTTGTTCCTATTGCGTGCTAATCCGATCTTGTTTAACATCATTCATTGGATAACGATTAGTTTATTCACATTGGTTTTGTTCATTCTCTCGTCAGCTAATTTGTGATAGGGTTTAGGCTTCGATCTTGATCGTCCCTACTCTCTTGTGATCGGTTAGTCCGCGAGGGGTGTTTAAAATCGTTGAGTTTAATTGATTTTTATCTGATTCGACATGTTTTAAAGATTTGTGTTAGCGGCTGTTTTTGAATCCATAATCGTTCTCATAGTTTAGGGTTTTTTATTATCGCTGTATGTTTTTACCAATGATGGGAAGCTAGGGTTTGGTGCGCGCGTCGTTTTGGAACCCTAATTTTTTAGGGTTTCTTTGTTTGGTGCCCTAATTTTATTAACTGGTTCTTTGGTGGCTGTGATTAATTAGCGATGGAGGAAAAAGAGAGTAGTGATGTTCTAGCAAACAAGATCAAAAATATTGAAGGCAAAATAAGGAAAGATGGAAACTTGCGTTCTGCTTTACGTGGTATTCCAATGAGCCAACCTGGCACATTTGTTACATCTCGTGATGGATCTGTTTATCAGGTCGAGGACTTTCGGGGTCAATCTGATGGTAAACCATGCACCAGTCTAGTGACATGCAGCCGAGCGAAGGTGTTGTTCCTGTTACTCAGCATAACACAAAAGCAACAAACGGTAATTCTTTTGCGTCTGTTTTACAAAACAAACCGAATAAGAAAATCGTCAAGATTACAGAGCTTAGGAATGATATAAATGTTGATGGTGCCGCTGTTGCTATTCCTTATGAGGCGGTGGAAGAGGTCAGTTCCAGATTCACGAACACTTTATATGGTTTCTTCATTGGTAAACGCCTCGCGTTCCCACTTGTTGAAAACTACGTAAAGAACACGTGGGCCAAATATGGTCTGAAACGTGTTCAACTCCATGATGATTTTTTCTTGTTCCAGTTTAATAACAAGGATGGTATGGATAAAGTGTTGGAGGATGGGCCATGGTTGATTCGTACAGTCCCGCTGATTTTGAACGTGTGGTCTCCTAACACTGATCTGAAGAAAGCGGAAGTTAAGAAAGCACCGGTTTGGATTAAGCTCCATCACGTTCCCATTGTGGCCTATTCAGAGATTGGATTGAGTTTGATTACAACACAACTTGGTAAGCCGATTATGCTAGATTCCTATACTAGTAATATGTGCCTATGTTCATGGGGAAAAAGTACGTATGCTAGAGCCTTAATTGAGGTATCGGCTGAGAAGGAACTATTGAAATCTTTGGTGGTTGCTATTCCTATTGATAAAGATAAAGGTCATACGCTTGCTACAATTGATGTCGAATACGAATGGAACCCTCTGCGGTGTGCTACATGTATGATCTTTGATCATCATTCGGATAATTACCTAAATCTCACTAACTCGTTTAGTGCGCTGGACGGGAATGAAGATGATGATTTTAATGATGTTTCTCATTTGAAACTTGATGATGTTTTACGTTCAACAATAGGTTGTTGGGGTTCGTCTTACGAAACCTCAACCACTTGACGTATGTCAAATTATAGAAGAGGGTGGGTCGTAAAAGGGTGAAACTTACAAAATGCTCTCAAAAGTGATAAGCCAAATTATATCATGGTTCTGTGCTATAATATAAGACTAATCTCGTTAGTGCGATGGACTGTGTTGAATGAAGATGATGATTTTAATGATGTTTCTCATTTGAAACTTGATGATGTTTTAAATGTTAGTGATAGTGAGGTTGATGAGGAAATTCCATAGTTGATAGGGTATGGTCTAAAGTAGTTTCGCATAATATCCCGGGTGTAATCTCACATGTCTCTATTGAGCTAGTGGGAAGTTCAAGCTGTGCTTGAGGTTAATGTGGAATGTCAGCCACATTCCATTGTACTTAACTTTTTATGTGATTAATACAATTTACCGGGGTAACCCTTTACCCAAAAAAAAAGCTAATTTACCCCAAAAACAACCAAATTAACTCATATCAAGCTAATTTACGCTAAAACAACCCAATTAACTCAAATCAAATGGTGCTTGGTGTAGTAAAGGTACGCGTATTATTATGGGGTGGAATCGTAATGATGTGGATGTGGTGGTGATCGATCAAGATGAGCAAGTTATTCACACTCGCATTTGGTTGAAGACGGAGAGAAAAGAAGTTTTTTGTTCGTTTATTTATGCTCATAACAAGTATACGCATCGCCGTTCTCTTTGGAGGAATTTGTGTAAGCACAAGGTTTTTATTCGCAATCGTCCTTGGTCCATAATGGGTGACTTCAATATTTCGTTGTTTATGGATGAATCGACAGCAGGTAGCTCGAATGTGGATATTGCTATGCGTGATTTCCGTGATTGTGTGGAAGAGATTGAGGTTGCGGATGTTCAAAGTTCGGGTCTTCATTTTACATGGAATCAAAAACCGAAAGGTGATCATGGTATTTTGAAGAAACTTGATCGGATTATGGCCAATTCAGAATTTCTTGATCATTTCACTGGTGTTCATGCCATCTTTAAACCGTATCGAGTGTCGGATCATTCACCGTCCGTTCTTTGTATTCCTACTTTGTGTGGGACGAAACCAAAGCCCTTCAAATTTTTCAATGTGTTAACTTCGAATGAGAAGTTCTTGGACGTTGTAAAGGCTGATTGGGAGCAATATATCAGCGGGTTTTACATGTATAGGGTCGTTAAGAAACTCAAGTGCTTGAAGAAACCGCTACGTAAGCTTTTGTATGAAAAAGGCAACATCCATGCTAATGTTAATAGGCTGCGCACAGATCTTGACTCCATCCAAACCTATCTTGATGCGGATCCTTTTAATATGTCGTTACGTGAAAGGGAAGCGGAGTGTATTATTGAATTTAATCAAGCGGTTCTTATGGAGGAGCGTTTTTTAAAGCAAAAAGCGAAAGTCCAATGGCTTAAGGAGGGGGATTCGAATTCTGCGTATTTCCATAAAGCGGTTAAAAGCCGTGTGAGTAGGAGCAGAATTGATGTTGTTTCCAACTCGGAGGGTGTGATTTTCGAAAATAATATGGTGCCTAATGCTTTTGTTGCGCACTACGAGACATTTCTGGGCCAAGCAGGTGATCCTATTATTTTTAATTCAACTAATCTCTTCAAAGTATGTATCTCTGATCAGGAAGCGTTGAATATGGTTCGAGATATTTCCAATCAGGATATTAAAGAAGCTATCTTTTCTATTGGTGACGACAAGTCGCCTGGTCCGGATGGTTATACCGCGGCGTTCTTTAAGGAAGCTTGGAATGTCATTGCTAATGATGTTACTCATGCAGTTCGTGAATTCTTTAGGAATGGTACCATCCTTAAAGAAATCAATCATACGATTATAGCTCTCCTTCCTAAGGTTAAATCGCCCTCTCGTGTCAACGATTATAGGCCTATTTCTTGCTGCAATGTTTTATTCAAATGCATTAGTAAGATAATTGCTAACCGTATTAAACATTGTTTGAAGACTATTGTGAGTCCTAATCAGTCGGCGTTCATTCCGGGTAGGAGCATCACAGATAATATATTACTTACTCAGGAGCTTATGCACAATTATCATTTGGATCGGGGTACTCCCAGATGCGCTTTTAAAGTTGATATTCAAAAAGCTTATGATACGGTGGATTGGGATTTTTTACGTATGATTCTGATTCTTCATGGTTTTGGATTTCATGAAAAAATGATCTCCTAGATTATGGTGGTTGTGACTACTACTTCGTATTCTATTTGTGTTTAATGGTTCGCTTTATGGTTACTTCAAAGTAAAAGAGGTCTTCGTAAGGAATCCCTTATCTCCGTATTGTTTACTCTTGTTTTGCCGTCGGTCCTTACGCTTCAAAGGAAAGTGTTAGAGACGGATCAATTCACGTATCACAGGTATTGTTCTAAAATGGAGCTTATAAATCTTTGTTTCGCCAATGATTTGTTCCTTTTTGCATATGGTGATGTTGAATCGACTAGCGTTATTAAGGAAGCGTTGGATGAGTTAAAAAGGCTTCGGGGCTTGTTCCTTAGTATTCTAGGGGCATGGCTATTTTTGCAATGTCCTTACTCATGTAACAGCTTTCGATTATCCATGTTCTCCCATTTTTTGAAGAAGGATATGCTCGGTTAAATATCTTGGCGTTCCTTTAGTGTCTTCTCGTCTTTGATTCGAGACTGTAATGAGCTTTATTGATATGGTGCAGATCCGTAGTCATGACTGGAAAATATAAATTCTCTTTAATTGCGGGGCGCTTACAACTTATTTCAATCTTGTTGCTCGGTTCAATGCATTTTTTATTGGGCTTCGGTTGTTGTTTATTCTCCTACTGTGTTTTTACTTAATATTGAGCAGCTTATGAGGCATTTTCTTTGGTGTCACGGGTCTACGGGTAAGGGTAAATCCAAAGTAGCTTGGGAGATTGTGTGTCTTCCCAAAGTTGAGGGTGGTCTTGGTATTCGTAGGCTCGAGTGTTTTAACTCGGCTCTTATGGCTGCTCATGTTTGGAAACTTCTCACATTGAAAGAATCTCTTTGGGTGAAATGGATTCATGAATACAAGCTCAAAGGCCGTAATTTTTGGGACGTCCCATTGCGTGGTAACATGTCATGGGGGTGGAGGAAGATTCTGAAATTGCGTCCTATAATAAGAAGTTTCATTTGGAGCCAAATTGGTAACGGCATAAATACATCTCTTTGGTTCGATAGGTGGTCGGAGTTGGAGCCAATAGCTGGTCTTATTTCACCACGTGATATTTCAAGAGCTGGTCTAACTCTCCAATCAAAGGTAAATGATATCCTTAATCACGGTACGTGGGTTTGGCCTCAGTTTCTTATTGATAAATACCCGTTTCTTACTGCTTACAATAGGCCCATTAATATGGACGAATTAGATAGGCTGGTGTGGCGAAATAACCATGGTAATATCAAAACTTTCTCGGTATCCCAAGTCTGGTCAGATATTCGAGTTCGTAATACAAAGGTGGAGTGGTATAGTATGGTTTGGTTTCCATCGTGTATCCCAAGGCATGCTATCAATCTTTGGCTTATTGTTCGAAAGAAACTGAAAACGCAAGATCTTATTCCGGTTTGGAATATCTCGGACTCGCTTGGAGTGGTTTGTTCGTTGTGTGAAACTACCCCGGACTCGCACGATCATTTATTTTTTGAATGTCCGTTTGTTCAAAGGATTTGGATTCGTATTAAATGTCTTGCTGGTCTTGATTCATCGAATCCTAATATTTACGATATTATTCAAGATCTCTTGCCTATTGTGAAACGTCGTACTTCAAGTAGTGTAATTGCGAAGCTTGTGGTTGCTGCGTCAGCGTATTATGTGTGGCAAGAGCGGAATTGGAGATTGTTTCAGAAAGGAAAACGTACCACGGATCAGATTGTTGAATGTATTATTTCTTCGGTGCGGTTAAAGCTTCTATCGTGCAAGCTAAAGAAGTCCAAGAATGGTGAAAGAATGGCGAGGCTTTGGGACCTTCCTGAAGCTATATTTATCTAGCTGTTATGATTAGTCTTTTTTGTTTATGCACCATTAGGTGGTTTTTTCCTATTGGTGTTATTGGCTATGTAATAGTTTAGATGTCATATGGCATGTCATATGATCTAGTGGCTGTTCAAGCGTAGGCTTGAGGTTAATGTGACACTCAGTCACATTCCATTATACTTATCGGTTTTTTGGGTTTTTATTATATTTTACCGGGGAATCGTCCCCTTTACCCAAAAAAAAAACTTAACATTATCTATATAACTTATGTGAAATCACGTTTGGACTTATATAACTTAATCACAAACATGTGCGGGTGATATTAATTTTCTAAAAACTTCATATGCATCATTTCATGTCATCTGCATAAGTCTAAGGCATCCTGACACTTATTAGGTCGCGTCTGTAATCGTTGCTAATTCATTTGTGTCGATTATTTCCCAAATCATTTCATTGCTAAAGGTGACTCTCATATCCCCCATTTTACTTATTTTGACTATTTTGGGGGAGAATACATGCTCGTTTACAAACTTGTTTACTTGCTCGTTTACAAACTGAGTTTTTTTTGGGTAAAAGGGACGACACCCCGGTAAAATATATTCCCAAAAATCGATGAAGAACAGATGGAATGTGGCTGA